>SRHC01003342.1:669726-735102 GCA_004794325.1 Pomacea maculata | reverse complement strand
TGCACAAGAACCGCTCACCCTTCCCCTGGCTCTCATCCCCCAGCAGACATTTCCCCATCCCGCTCCACTTCCTCTGATGCAGTTGAATGTCAACAGAACAAAGATGTTATCACACTGACCTGTAGCAAAATATTTACCGCCTTGCGTGCCTTGTTCAAAAGTCTTTTGATCAGAGGATCAGAAAACGTTTTTTTTTTTTTCTTATCAACATGGTTTTCGGTTCATTCCCTATTTTTTCAGCAGTTATAGTTGTTGATGATGAAAGGTCTTTCTGTTATCCCTTGTCTGCATCTGTCTGAGTAATGAAAACCACCCAGACCCACCCACCCTTTCAGACCAGCCCAGCTCAGCTACCAAGCCGTGATGGCAGTGTCCTTCTCTAAGGCATGGCTATGAGACACGTAACCATGGCAACGGCGACAAGCGTCTAATGGTTTTCTTAGTCTTGAAGGGAGAAAGCACAAGCTTTTTGTGAAAACAGCGGAAAACGAAAGAGCAGGGTTTGAATCTACTGCACTTAACACCGGATGCGCTTCTCTTCTCAAGAAAGGAACAAAACAAAAAATAACTAATCTGTGAAATTAAATTTAAGGTCCTGAAGTTGTAAGTGGGTTAGTACAGTAACCTCTCAGTAGGTTTTTATTGTATCTATAGAAACTCGGGGTTAGATCGTTATTGAGTATACCAGTCCTCCGTTTGGAGGGAAGAGGGAAACAAGCTTCCTCAAAACGAATAGAACCATTGAAATTACCGTCTACCAGCAGCTGAATGTCCGAAAATCGAAACACACACACACATGCACATCTCTGCTCTGTGGACCACCATGTTCCGGGCGGGAATAGATTATTTGCGACGCGCATGCGCTGGACCGAAGTATCATCTCGTCTTTTCCGGTTTCCAGTGCGTCAGAGTTACAGTCGTAATTATTTTCGAGATGTTAGGCACTAACCGCCCTGCCAGCAAATGTCTGAGCATTGACCAGGAAGAAGTTCTTGTGAGAGCCGTGAACCCTTGTCCTTTTAGTTCCAACCACGGACATTGTATCAGATTGACCACCTCACTGCAGACACGATAGACTTTGAATTAGTGTAGGTTTGGGATGAATAGCATTATTTTTAATGCATTTCTTTCCAGTAATAAACTTCATCAGAAAAAACTTGCTCGTAAATATTTTGTAGATTATTGAAGCTCTTATCACCTTTCTAGATGACGAGTAGCAAAGCAAACAGACGACATATAAACGTAAGCAAACGTTGTTTTCTTTCCAAATATTTACATTCTGTACTTCTGTACAGGTGACATATCCAGGAATATCTTTCAAAAGCAGAAACGTAGAATATTGCCACGATAGATAGATAAATGACCCCAGAAAATCACTGAGCACAAAGGTCTGTAACACAGACATCATGACTGTAGATGAATACATCTACGTTTTCAAGGCTAGAACCGATGGTAGAACCGAAACCAAAAACAAATTTACAATAAAAACAAATAAAACTAATAAAGAAAAATGTTTTAGGACACATAATTGAATTACATAAAAAATATTACGGTCTAAACACCTCGCGCAGTACTTTACATTTTTTTAAGCCGTAACATCATCGCTAGCTGGATAGACAATGAAAGACTGAAAATAAAGCGTTAATTAGTCAAGACAGACAAAGAACAAATAAAGAATGTTAAACACACTGTAAACAGCACGATATTACCCAGGTGATCCGGCGTCTGGCTTCTCTGTTTGAGCAGAACTAAACACTTCCTTCCTTCTCCTCTCTAGTCGCCCTGCCGCCCATCAGCAGTGGGTCTGGATGCAATGTGCTTCGCTTCTTCACTTGCGAGTCTCTGACGTAGAAAGACGAGGAAAACAAGACACAGGTAGACAATTGCAGGTAAACACGCCAGTCGTAGAAATAGTTTTACCTACAGGGAGCACCCCACCCTCACAAGATTCACACCCTCTTTATAAGTTTTACATGTTATTTTGGAATCTGCAGAGCTAAATAAATTGAAACAACAAAGAGAATTTTCTGCAAGTTTTTCAAAAGGAGGAATAGACATGTTAACTGGCTTTAGGAGATTATTTTTTTTGTCTTGTCTCTGGATGTTCGTCACTTTGGTATCTTGTGATCTTGTTTAGTGCGCAGAAGGGTTTTGTTTTCCATTGTCCTATGTCTGCGCCAAGTTGTTTTTCACCCGTAGGCCACTTCTCTCTCTCTTAACGGTCTCTGCAGTCTGTTGTTCGTCTTGGCCATCTTGTCTGCAGTTTTTCCGCTTGATATATATTTATTTGTCTCTTTCTTTTCACGTTTTTTTTTCATCCACTGGCAACGTGAGTTGATGTTACATTTCGCGGTGTTTAGGTTTCGAATGCGGGTACACGATGTCGACTGCACATCTGATGAAAAGACTGTTTCTCCGTCTCTCTTTCTCAATGAATGTTCTCAACTGCATCTTGTTTACTAACACATAATATGTTTCCGAATTAATGACCTTTTGTCACATTATTGTTACTATTATGTAAGCATGTTCTTGTTTTTGTAAAACTCTTTGAAACTGTTTTGCTGGTAGGGAAAGACTATAAAAATTTATAACAATGGTAGTAGTAAATAATTTTCTTTTGGGGGGTGGGAAGGAAGGAAAGAACTAGTGAGTGCGAAGGGTTGAACAAATCTTATTGTTACAAGTCCAGCAGCTAGCCTTGTATCGTGTTCTTCAATTCTGGAGTCTTTGTCAGGACTCTGGCAGTGGAACGACAGGTAATTTCAGCAATCATCGACAATTAACTGCGCGAGTCTAACATCACACAAAGTGTGGAGAGTGAAAACAAACATGGCTCCCTGCAGGTGTGTTGTACAAATAACTTTTAAATGGACGCCGGCAATAACAGAAAAGATTGCAGGTGATGTAGTGCAATTCTCTTTTCTCTCTCCCTCCCTCTCTCTCTCTTACACGTACACTCACGAAAGCGCTCATGTCCTCCACCTCCTCCACACACACTAAAAAATAATCTCTGTCGATAATGAGTTGGTACTGGAGGTGGAATACTTGAATTTTAAAGGTTTTTTTCATTAGTTTGTCTTCCCTTCAGCATCAATATGTAAACACGTTAGCTTCACTTCTCTTGTTATTCGAAAGAGCATTACCTTGTAACCTTTTTTACAGCGATGTTAACAAACTGATGTTGTTTCCATGTTTGTTGTGGTCATCAGTTACCATTAAAAGATTTAAAATAAATAATAAATTGGAAATGACAGGCTTTCTAACAAAAATTTAAAAATCTTCTGAATAAAACACGTGTCACAGTAATTCTACATTAGCATGCGCTGTCAATAGTGCTGATCTTTTTCTTCGAATTAAAACGAAATTTTTCTCGAAACACGTGTCCTGTATGAGGCACTCCTCATAAATCGGAAATCCTCCCAGCTGGTCAGTGTCGAGAGACGAGATTTCCTAATGAGATCGTCTGCTGATGGAAAAAGAGATAATTTCCTAGTTGGGGAAAGCGTGAGGGGTTGTTAGTGCTGATTGGTTAAATTAAATAGCAAAAGCGACGACGTGGGGCAGACATAACGAGAGTCGTGGGATGACCTTTGCCCTTTTTTCTAACTCTAAAGGCACGTGCAGTTCAGATTATTAACTCCACACGTAAACGCATGTCACGAAAAAGTGATTGTTAGGTTCAAATCTCGTCTCTGACACGTTGTTCATTCTTTTCACATGGCATCCCTAATATAGAACGGTTAGGTTATAAGGGTTTCAAATATTTTCTTGGAGACAAACATACTTTACCTTGGTATCCATGTTTTCTGGGAATCATCTCTTTACAGGTGTTTTACCGTGATGCTTTGCGTAAAACACAAACTGACTAAAATACTTGAGTGCCATGCGGGGTAAACATTATTAAAATAAAATATCTGCTCATCATGATTTCCGGTCAACATACAAACCATCCGCGTTCGATCACGTGACCCGTTCTCTTGAACATGACGTCACATTGACGACGGGCGAGCTCGTCACGTGCCACGCACATCACGTGCAGGTGAGGCAGGGCAGGTGTCGACACCACAACCACCCAGCAGGGGCGATCAATCACCGACTCGCTTTGTCACTCAGGTTCAAGGTGACGTGAACAGGTGCAGCTGCTGGTGGATGAAGCACGTGTTGTTCTTCCGCTGACGTGGCGATGCGGGTATTTTTTTTTTCCTTCTCTCTCTCTACCCAACCCTTCCCTCCATCTCCCACGCTTTTGATGTAGCTGATTATTTTTTTTTTTTACTTTTTTTTTCCTCAAAGCTTTCTTCGGTGAAAAGGTGATGCAGCCACCCACGAAGCAGATGACTGCGCCAGGCAGCAGGGAGATGTGAGGAACGAGCGGCAAAGAAATTTGATCAGCGGGGACAAGAACGCATCGTTTGTTATAATTGACAGATCAGATTCGATTGCTCTCTCACTTCCTTCTCCCGTTCACACCCTCTAATGTTATTTCTTCATTGTTTTCATTCCCGTTATCTCGTCTCTCTCTCTTCCCCTCTCACCCTCTTTCTCTTTTATCTTCTATTATTCTCTTTCCTTTTATCTCTTTCTTTCTCCTCATAGCTTTTAAATCAGTCGCTTGTCATAATTTTTTTTTTATCTTCTATTATTCTCTTTTCTTTTATCTTTCTCTTTTCTCATAGGCTTTTAAGTTAAGCGCCTGTCATAAAAAAATCAGTTGAAGGAGATATTTTTTCTCCAACTGTGGCACATGTTTACAGGACCAGCTGCTTTGCTGTGATGTCGTGTACAAGTTCCTAGTAACCGTCAAACACCTATCTATGCATCTCTCTTTTATTACTATTCTTTACTTCTTAACTTCACTTTAATCGTCTTTCTCTTTTTTTTTCTTCCTCTGTCGTTCGCTCCCTGGTTTCGCAATTCTTAGCGAGGACGCTGATCCTGCAAGAACTGTAACTCATCATAATAAATTATTACTTCTAATAATAAACGACTGCATCTTGCGTAACATCTTGTTTACTTTATAGCCACAATTTGTTTTTTATTTGTTTGTTTGTTTGTTTGTTTGTGCGTGTGGGAGGATGGTGGTGTTGGTCGCCTGCTGATTTCTGCTCGCCATGAGATGTGAGGGATAATTTTATGGATGGATGCAAGCATCACAGTAGGTGTTTTTTTATATATTTTTTTTATCAACAACATTACATGCAAGAGCACACACACATCATTTGAATGGAGTTTTAATGTAACTTGACAGCGCGTTCTGGCGTCGACACACTTCCGGTAGAAAGGTGCACCGAGTGCGCCTGCTGTCCTCAGTTCTCGGCCTTTCTCAACGTTTGCTGAAGGTTTTACGACAACCAGAGCTTGGCAACCGCACTCTTGTCAATATGTGTTTACTGCAACCAGAAAACACTTCTGGAATAGAGAGCCAGACGCCGAAAATTAACTTCCCTTATCGTGAAGTTCTCAAAGATACAAACTATCGTGGAGGACTGGTCGGGGATTGTGATGTGAGTTGCTGGGGATGGAGGGCATGCCCCTTATCGTTGTGTGTCATTCATCATTTGTTGAAGAGGACCAGTACCTAGGTTTACCTGCTGAAATCTGCGATTACCTTGGCGGGCCGGATGAAATGATTTCGGGCCCACCAATACAAGACAGCGAATCACAGACAAGTATTTCTGAATTAATACGAGGCTTTTATCCAAGTATGAGACATTTTCCTTTCAAAAATGAATCAGAACGGAGATATCAAGTCTGCGTGTCTTTCATGTCTTCCAGAAGGTCAAGTGAATTTTTATTTGAGTTGTCCACGTTTTAAATATCTCTTATTCAAAGTGATCTGTTTTACTCAAAGTTCTTGCAGTAAAGACGAACTTACTAGTATCCTAAACTAAAAAAAAATTATATTTCATACCAATTGACTCTTTTCCTTCTCTCATACATCAGTGACACCAAAACGAGGCTCTTTGTAGTTTTCATCATTTTTATCTTAACAAGGTTTTAGTTTATTTTTAAGTAACATTTTAATGAACAGAAACCTACTGTTTATATTTAAGGAGTATTAGTGAGCAGTTAGTGAAGTCAGCACTTGAGCCGAGCATTGTAGTGCTTGTTCGATCCGTCTTCGGCATCTCTCTTCTTTTTTTCTTCTCTCTCCTCTCTCTCTCTCTGTTTGTTATCTACATTGTGGAAGTACAAATAGGTGTTTAGGTGCAGGGAGTAATGTTCACAGAATGTGTTTACTCTTCCTATGTCTATTATGACTTGTATATTGCACAGTGGAGTGAGTGAATGTGTGAGTGAGAAAGTGGATGAGTGAAGGAGTGAGCAAACGAGCGGTGGGACGACTCAACGAGTGAATCAGTGTGTGAGTTTCTGAATATATTAATTTTGCCATGGCAACTATACTTCCAATACTTTTAACAGATCTTCTCTCAATCCTTTATTTGTTGTCTCGATGGCACCGTGGTCTCTCAGCTTCACACTGCATTGACAGTCTGTAGTATCCGGAGAGCCTTTCACCTTGTAAATTATAACTGAGATTTATCGGCTTCAGACTGCCTGATAAGCAAAGATATACAAAGATGCTTTTTCTTTCAAGGATGCAAATATTTTTTTTCCCGCGTGAACAGAAACATAGCATCTGTGGTTTTCTCCCACCACCGTGGCGAACGTCTGGCTTCCTTGCAGTTCTAGAAAGTTCCTTCTTCTGGCCTTGGGCAAAATGATGCCAGAGTCCTCGCCAAAATAGTGTGAATGTATAGACTGGAATACTTTAATAAACAAATTTCCAAGTCAGGTGCGCAGATTTTTTTTACCGCTTTCTGGTTAATATTTGGAGCTTCCCTCAGGAGGCTTCTTAAAAAATGAGCAGACAACAACTTTATTTATTTTAAGTCCCAGATAGTCTGGAATTGCTGGAGACAAAAAGTAGGCGAGGAGCTATGAATATATATATATTTTAAAAACCTGTAGTCTCAGAACAGATAGAATGCACAAACAATCCTGTGATTACACACAATGACATTATATTAGTAGAATCTTTCATATTTATTCTGATGCTGCCTAGTCATCTGCAAGTAAAAAAAACTACTTTAGTATCTGGCTTTTATTTTCTCCCAGTTCTGAATTTATTGTTTATTTACATCCCAACATTATGCTTTCATATTCCAGTTGTGACATTTTTCACATGCACTGTACATATAGTTATATGATGTCTTCATTGACTGACAGGCTTGGGTTACGTTTCATCACAGGCGCTAGATGGCGCCAATGGCTGCAAAAACTCTTTTCAGTCTTTAATAACCTTTTCATCCTGTTGCTGTTCAATCTATGGGTGTAACTTTAAGAGGTACAAACGGAGTCAGAGGTGTCCTGGGACACATGTCTTGCAAAGTGTAACACAATGGGTTGAGATGGAGGAAGCGGCATCCCGTGATGCATCGCTTGCCTGCGGCACATCCTGCGATAATTCACATGGACTTCGGGTGGATGGCATGCGTCCCGCACTCGGAGTAATGTATGATATTTCGATTGCTGCTGCCAACATATACAGACCTTAAAATGAAAAACGGCATGAATGTCCTATAGGATGGTGAGTGAGAAATCTTATTTTCGCTACATCTGTAAATAACCTGTACCTTCCTAAATATTCTTTACTACATTCCACTTCTTTATGTTCTTCTCGTCACCATGTTTTTCCCCCCTGTGCTTATTTCTGATCCTCGTAAACCATTACTGTAATTTTCACAACTTCTTTGCTGAATTTATAGCTTTGGGTCATATAACCATCATTGTATTTGTCAGTTTTCCACCAAAGAATATATGTTGTATCGGACAGTTTATGAGAGTGGACAAGATCTTAAATCGATTGTCTTACATAGTTGAAGTTTTCTCGTGAAAGGGATGTACTGATAGAAGACTTGAAGCTGGTATTGATGTAACAGGGCGCAAGAGAATCAATACAAATCTTTATTTCAGCCATCTCCAACACCTAGTTGGGTCTTCAAGCTTTGCCTGACAAGCTCAGATTAGGTAGAATTCGGGTTTTCAAGACAGGGGCGGGACAGGGCGAGGATGGAGAGAAAGAGAAGGGGAAAGAGAGAGTGAGCAATACAGTTCAGCAACCTTGATGATGGATCCACCAACCCCTCAACCACAATACCTTCCTAAGGACAGGATGAGGATGGAGAGAGAGAGAAGGGGGAGAGAGAGAGAGTGAGCAACACAGTTCAGCAACTTGATGATGAATCCACCAACCCCTCAACCACTAGACCTTCCTGCACTTTTCGCTCTGAGATCAGCTTTGAGAGATTCCCAGCAATAGTATGTGTTGGCTGGTTAATGACAAATTTAACTTTGTATATTAGAACTGAGCAGACAGCTCGTGTTTGTTTGTTGTCAGAAAATTAATTTGTGTCTTTTCATTTTTAACATCCTTACTTTATATTTCGTGGTTAAATTAAGCCACTAAAAACTTTCTATCGCACATTTCCCGTCTACCCCTGCAGCAAGCAAACACACATTTTAAAATTAATAGATCAGCATTGCCATCTCTACCTTACTCTGTCTTTCACACCCTCCCTTGTTTTTCTCCCTCCCAAGCCTAACAGCTGCAGCTTGTCTGAAACTGTGGGTCCGAACCGTAGAAGCTGGCGAGATCCAAGATACGGGGGAAGTAAATGCGACTTAATTTGTCCAGAGCGAAAGGTTAACATGCCACCGTGACTGAGCAAAGCCAGGAGTGTGAGTGCGGTCACGTGACCCTGAAGTTTTGTAAACACCTGCTGCAGCAAGCTTTTCACGGCCAGGCCCGACACCGCACGTACACCTCCCGCGGTGGGGAACAAATAAATCGTGAGCGACAGATGATCCAAGCGGGAGCTAAGTGATTAACACGTTTGAGCTGCTAACGTGCTAAGCAAACGCCCGCACGCACCAGCGGGTTGACAACCCTCGCCAGGGGACGCCACTCCATGGAGCGGCCTCAGGGAGCCCGGATTTAGAAGAAAAAAGAAATCTCTGAAGGCGACGTGCCTGAAGAAGAGATGCCAGACCACGTTGCTGAGAAAAACTGTCTTCAGAACAAGTGAAAGGCTTGGGGGAAAAAAATAATGATTCCTTAAGTGAAATAATTTTGTTTTCAAGACAACCGCCGAATCTCTAATTTTTCCCATGATGCAAGTGGAAAAGGAACTCGAAAGAAACTCGCCATCTCACTTAGGGAGATGTCTTCGAGGAAACGAACCTGCTAGTTCTTGATGCAAGCAACTGTTTTGCCATAAAACCAAAGGTATGGATATATACAAATTCTCTTTTACCTTTTACCATTAAGAAGCCATTTAATATATCTTCAAGATAATTTATGTTCTACTTCAAAAGTAAACATTTTGTTGATTTCTTTTGCTCTCTCTCGTGTGTATGTTTGAGTGTACACTGCAACTAATCCCTTTCTTTCTGGTTGTACCCTGACCTTAGCCTCCGTGAGGCTCTTACCAAAACAGAGAAGAGGGTGGAACGATTTCCCTGGGATGCTTACAGATGACCTTTGACCTATGCACGTTAAGCACGCGCGACAAAGTAAACGGCTTTATTGACGGGATCGATGCGCATGGAAGAAGAGGCTGACACAGTTAAGGACTGTTCTTTGGCGTTGCCGCTTAATCTAGTCCAGGTCAGAGGTCATGCTGTGTTTTAGGTCGCGTAGAACTTATTAGCGCTGAGTGATGAGGTTCAATTGTCTGTAGGAAATTAATACTCTGTTGGGGATGTAGCTCGTTCATGTATATTTAATTGTTCAGGAACTTCCGCTAATTGTGTTAATAGGAATGTATTTAACTGTTGAGTAATGTTGGGTAATTGTATCTGTGCTCACGGTTGATGTCCCGCTACCTCAGTAAATGCCAAGGTGGCGTCCTTCAAGACTGCAGCATGCATGACGAGGCAGCTTGTGATTGGATGAAGCATGTCACAAACGGGTTATTAAAAAAAAAAAAACCCCGTTAAAAAGGGCAGGCAACTGGCAGTTATGTCATTAGAGTTACTTCCCACAGCACGCTGAAGCAGTCAAATAAATAACACAAATATCGATTAGATCTTTTCCCCTGGGGTCTTGAAAGGATTTCATTGAGCCTGCCTCTCTCCCCCTACTCTCTGTAAACTCCGGAGGCTATTTAAAAACAATCACAACAACAAACAAAATGGTAGGCTGTTGGGAGCGCGGAGTTAGTTCTAATGCCAAAAGCAGTAGCAACATTCGCTGTTGAGTGCAGGCGCGACTGAGGAGAAAAGGAAGGAAGGGAGAAATCTCTTGAGAGGAACAAACGGTCGGTAGCTGCCATTTTTGTGTCCTGCTTTTCTTGGAGTCTGCCAAAACACCGCCTTGTGGTAGCGGCACAGACGGGGGAAAATCTCTCCGACACCTCCATGGCAAAATCTATTTATAAGATTCGATCAATGAAGTTGTTGATCGATGCCTCCCCCGTTAGGCATTTTCCTCCTCTCCTCAGCTAATGATGATGAGGTTAGGGCGCTTGCGTACTCTCTCTCTCACTCTGTCGCCCGCACGCGCGAGCTGACACACACACACACAAAGCATACACGCATGCATTACCAGCGGATCAAAGAAAACCGAGATTGCAAGCTTTTCCCTCCATGATGAGGATGGCATCAATGGCCCAGAAGTGTAGCAGGCAGAATGTTGGCTGTCACAACACAACAGTGTTTAGCGTTCATAGCAAGAGAAGGGCTTGGGCTGACCTCCGGGGTCATCTGCGCTCATCGGGATGGTTCTCGGCAGCTGAGCGTTTATCGTTGGCTGGCAGAAGCCAGTCTGCAGACCACACAGAGTAGATGGCATTGAATGAATGTACAGCTTTTTTGATTGCTAGTTTAAATGATATCACAAAAATAATTCATAGCTTAATTAAACTAACATTCCCGTTTTTTTTAATTTTCTTTTTTATAGCAAGCCTACGGGTTGCGAAGGGAGCATGGTCCACACACACAAACACCAAAACAAAACAATATGCATCCAGTAGCATAATTTTTTTTAGGATATCATTACTATCGGACTGAAATTGTTATTGTTTGAATATTGGCGTGATTCGTGCCGAATATCATATTATCAATGTTGGACATACTATTGAGAACTGTGTTATTATTGTTATTATGTATGATGTTTAGAGTGTTATATACACGAGGGCTCTTACAGACTCAATACAAATACTAGTGTCAGTGACAACAGATTATTTTTGTCGGGACCGCAAATAGCTACAGACATATTAACCTCTTCACCGTCGACTTGCTTGTTGACTTGCACGAAATCATTCTATTGATGTCCGTCGATGGTGGAGTAGGCGTGCCTCCCAGCATGCAGCAGTAACCTAGTTAGTGAGCTCTGTAAAGTTATAAATAGTTTTAATTATGCTTTTTGTTGGGATTTGTCAGAAATCGGTGAGCGTCTCATTTATCTTCCTTTATTCTTTTCGGGCTCCTGACACTGATCAGAATAAAACTGTTGAGTATACCCTGGATAGCTCTGATTAAAGCCGACTAGCCGCCATAATGAAAAAGTCATGAAGTCTCAGTATTTTAAATCCCTCACCACCTTTATTTTCTTTTTTTCTTAAGCTATAGACGCTGCTTGTTTTTTTTTTTCGTCTTGAGCTGTTTATTTCTTTGATTCAGCACTGAGGAGACAGGAGCAGATGTGTTTGTTTACTGTTCTGATTTATGTTATATTACCAGCAGAAAAGTGATGGTGTGAGGGTTAGTTGTTTTTTTTTTTTTAACAGCTGTGGGCTTAGAGTATGTCCGGTAATTTTTAGATGAGATGTTTTTGAGCATCGACATGGGCATGGAGAGAAAGTGAAGGGGTCAATACCTCCAATGCACTTACTTCCATGCGCAACAAATGTGAGAGGAGTTGCATGCACACACACACACATTATTTTACACACACCATTTTCAACCTTTCTGCGAGTTTTACTTTGTATTTTACCGACTGAAAAATCACTCAGATAGGTAGGTCTGTGGAGAGCTGTCGCAGGGTTGGCAGCAATATTAAGAAATGGGCGACGCCCACGGCTCCTGATTGTTTACACACCAGGACCGTACACAACAGCCTCCAGGCCGAGCCATCGATCGCCAGACAGCATCCCACAGACCTTCTCATTGCTTTGAGAGCTCCTCTGTCTGTCTATCCATCGTTCTGTCTGTCTTCAGATGCTTAGAGTTTTGTTGTTAAGTACACGGACACAATGTAGAGTTCGAAGTTCGAAGCTAAACAAAAATTGAGATCAGTTCACGTGTGCTTGTTAATTAAAAAAAAATAATGTAAGAAACATTAAGATCGTTAATTAACAGCATAATGTGAAAGAAGTATTGGTAATTTAGTGTGAGTTTTATGAATGAACTAAAATCACGATTAACATCGGTTTTGAAACATTTTTGATTGGTTATCATCCAGCATTAGATGGTTACAGACTCTTTGATAGGAAAGCAGCGTCCTTCTGTTTTCTCTCTCTCTCTCTCTGAGGAAGGGAGACGAACAGGCAGAAATACAGAAATACTTTTAAACAAAGTGAAGCAGTGAAAGCTTATGGTACAGAGAATGTTGTTAGGGAAAATGCGCAAAATGTTTGTAACAAACCTTTCAAAGTCTGTTTTCTTGCCTTGGGGAAATCGTTTTAATCGCTGCGCGATGTTGGTGTCTGTTGAAAAATTCACTAATTTGCTGCAAACCAAAGCTGCTTCTCTTCCGCGGCGCCATTAAACTACCGTCCATCATGGGAGAGCTTGCAAAACCATTCTCTGGCTGAGCGCCGCGGTATTGAAGTCTGAGGTTTGGACTAGCACCACCATCCCATACAGCAATGGTTCTCTCACACGTGCACACACTTTCTCTTTTTCAGACACACCTGTTCTAGCTTCTTCTCTCTGTACTCACAACTTATAGAACTCTCTCTCTCTGACTCACACGCATGCACGAGCGACCCTCATACAAAACATCAGTAAACAAATCCTTCAAATGAAGTTAAGACAGTGCTACTGCATTAATAAAATAAAGCTGACAGGCCATCTCCTTTCGTCTCTTCCTCCTTTAACCCTCCCCGTTTTTTTTCCATTTTCCTATTTCCTCGCTCTCTTATCACATTATTTTTTTATCCTTTGTAATAACCTTTCAGACATAGCATTGGATTCTAAACAACATAGCATTAGAGTTTTAATACAATTTATTTTTTTTAAAGCCGATGTCATTAGCAACACGTGATTTGTCAGGTTTCCTGTCCAACTTTATGAATCTGGCACTAAATAACAGACAGGCGCGGTTTTTAAAAAAAAAAGAAAAGCTCGTTGGGAGTGCTAGCTCTTGTTGGGAGGCTTGGTCTGGGACAAACCGGATGAGATTCGGTTATTGACGGAGGAGGGGAAACCGAATGATGGACTTCTCCAACGGTCCTCACCAGCGAAAGGGAGAGGCGCAGTCGAGGCTTCATTAACTGAGGGTCTGCTCATATTGGCATGTTTGGAAAAGATGAACGTAAAGGTTTATACAGATGATGACACGTGTACTGACATCTCCACTGACAGCGATTTTAAAGTGTGATAGACACATGGCGATGTCTTCAAGAAACTTCCGTTTCCGCCTCTGCTTGTTTTTCGTTTGGCTGTAGGGATATTTGTGGTAGGCAAATGAAAAACTCTGGATGATCGGTGACTGACAAAGACCCAGGATGGCTAATATAAGTAATTCAGTAAGAAGTAAACTTTGATGTTTAATAAGTTTGGTATTTTTTTTTTTCTACAGGGGGACAAGATGATGGCGCCAACTAAAGCATCTCCCTTGCTGATCAAGCCGATACCAGAGGACTAGCAAGTGCTGAGCTTATCGGTCAGAATAAAACTCACAGCCTGGAGCCTAGCGTGATAAACTGTGCAGTGAGTATCATGCGCTCTCAGGCGAGGCCATAAGTATGACGTCACTTCCGGCGATCGCGAAGGAACTGGTGGTGGCCGTGTTAGTGTTGTTGGCGGTGGTGATATCGTCAGGCGACAGCGACGTGTGCAGCCTCCGACCGGTGTTCAACTCCAGGGAGCACTCGGCGACGTTCCTTGCAAGTGAGTAGTATTCAGCAAGGTAGTGTAGTGTGATGATGGATAACCTTTGACCCATTCCCTTCTCCTTTCTCCTCTCGCTGTTAGAGTTAGTGTTTGTTATCTTGTCTTCTGCTTTTCTTTTTAGTCTCTGTGATATCTTGCTTTGTCTGTATTCTTATCCCGTCTCTGTTTCACTGAATCTTTCTTTATCTCTCAGCTTGTCTGTCGTTCTTAACCGCGCAAAGCGCCAAAGTGTCAAACCTCCACAGCCCTCTAAAGCCTCGTTGTATTGTCAGCCACGTTTGACTTTAGCTCTCCCCCTGTTTCTCTTACTCTCCTGCCTCTATTCCTTTTTGTCTCCATCTGTTTCTCTTAGTCTTCCACTGTATTTCCTCTTTTGCAACTTCTTACGTGCATGCCTTCTCCTGCCTTTATCAATTCATTATTTTATTCGGTCTGTTTGTCTGTCTGTCTATCCGTCTATGAGAAGTTTTTGAGGCCAGAGCCCAGTCTTATGGTTGTCGAGCCAGTGCAGTTAAAGATGATTGATGCTCGCGACGGAAATAATTGCCATCGTTATCAGGTACTTGGTGGCGGGCGGTGTAACCCCTTCACGCAAACACCCTCCTCACCCTTCCACCCTTCCACGGATGTTTTGAAAGAGGCGCGGGATGTATGCTACATGAGTAAACAGCCAAAAGGCTATAGATGCACCGTCGATGTTAGTTTTTTTAAACACCTTTCTGATGATAAAGCAGATGAAACGAATCCAGTGTTCCTGCATGATAGTGTTATCTGAGAGCAGAAGGCACCAGAAGTGCTCCCGCATTTCGCGCTCAAACGGGAACAGCGAGAAAAAGCAGGAAGCGATGGCTAATCTTTTCACCTCCCTCTGAAGTCATCCCCCTTTTTTTCATAACCATCGGCGCGCGGACACTTCAACATGCCTCAAAGTAAACAAGACTAATGGAAGTGAAAGAAGAACCTGGAGGAAATCAATGGGAGGACGTTTGAGTTCTGCCTGTTGACCGACAACAGTGTCGTCTGCAAAAGGCAGAGAGAGAGATATATAGAAGGCACTTTTGGATTGTAATTTATTGGTTTAAGCAAAAAAAATTTTTAGTGTCCCGATAAGTTATCGCTGAGTAACCCTCTCGTTTGATAACAAAGGAGGAATCTGCAAAAAGATCTGCGAAAAATAAAATATTGAAAGAGGATGCATGATGGTGCTGTGGGAATGATTATTTATGTGTGAAGGTGATTGAATGTTGTTGGTGTTTAAAGTGGTGATAGTGAAGGATGTGATGAGGATGTGGAGGTATTTTTGCGAGTCTGTGATGCTCATATAACTTCAAGACCTCAAAGAGATGATAAACTTAATTTCCTTGTAGTGAGCAGCGATGTAAAGATTTTTTTTTTTTCGCAAACTAGAATCATATTTCCTATGAGATTCTATCGCAGTACTCCAACATTTTACAAGTGGATCTGTTCAAAAACTGTTCCCGCCAGAAAATTGTTCTTCCATTTTTCTCGATACATGTGACTAACAGAGTAACAAAGTTCATAGTCATTGGAAAGAGAGGAACGGTCACGTGACCTTGCCAAGAGATGGCGCATGCGCGCTTTCTCTATAATAATTTTCTTAGTTAATTTTCTTTCACTCTTCCACTTTCCTTCTTATCCACGCACCCTTTGTCTTTTTTCCTCGTCTCTTGCCTCCATCACGTGACTTTCTGAGTCCATCCCCAGTCCCTAGCCAATCTGACGTCCATCCCGGTCTCCCCCAAATCTGACGCACATCCCATCCGCCGCCGCCTCTGTTTATCTTGATTACCCGGAGCCTGAAACCGCCTCGGCTGAGTTCGATCACGATCGGTCAGGCTTGGGGAAGATTTCTTCATTTATGGCCGATTTCTCTCTTCCTCCTATTTCAGGTCGGCAGGCTGTAGAACGAAACTACCTCCAGCTGGTCTTAGAATGGGAGTGGGGATGGAGAGAGGAGAGTGGAAGTAGAAGCTGTGCGGGTATGATCTGATGGCGGATGGTGCAGAAAGTGAGTGGCAGTGGTTCCAGAAAAAAGTCAATGGCTGGCTCTGAAATCCGGGATTAAAGAACAGACGTGTTCGTTTAAGGAACGTCAGCACGTTCACCCACTTTAATGTCGCCATTGTATTTCTGTTTTTAGCAGTCACGTGTCTTTTCCATGGGAGGCTACATTAACTAGGGTCTCTTTCCAGAACACGAAGCAGACTTTGTGTAGGTGGCGCCACGGACGTAGAGCGACTTCTCGCCAGGTGGCGGTCGACAGTCTAAGTGGTTGCCAGGTGTGTGCGATACATCATCCGGGGCTTAGAAAATTACCTGTCACCCAGCGTGCACCCTGTCTTAATTACACCGAGATTCAGGAAACATTTCCTGGAGTATAATCTGGTCTCGGGCAGTTTGTCCTCCAAACCGTGTTTTTTATTTTTTTTATATTTTTAATGGCAGAGGCGAAAGTCTTGGTAAGTGATAAATTACATCCCTTCATTGTTTTTTTAACCAACAAAAATTTCTACAGCGCTCGGCGTCTTGGCACGAGGGCCCCTGGTGGTTGGCAAAAGCTCATTCCATGACACTGTGTCACGGAAAGTCAAAGATAGGGAAAATAGGGGTTTGGTTTTAATTTCCACATACTGTCCTCTTGAGGTGTTCACTGCCCAATACTACGTCATTAAGCATCCTTTACATTTCACATCTTTATCAGTGCAAATATTTGATTGAAATATACTGATTAGCTTTATCGGAACTCTAAGCGCCAACTGCTAAACATAGAAGTGCATAAGAGATTGTGGAAAGACGCTGGAGTCGCGAGGGGTTACTCATTCGGGTTATCAACAGACTACCTTAATAAAACATTCTTACGACGACGACAATGATGATAGATGATAATGATGATGATGATGATGATGATGATGATGATGATGATGATGATGATGATGATGAAGCAGAACTTGATCTCACATGCACTTCAACGTTGGAACGTGCGTTTCATAAATCACTTACACTGTTGCATAAAAGTTGCTGAAGAGAAAGAAGTTAAATGAAATGGTAAGAAATGTTTCAGACCGTTAGTCGACCTCATCTTATTGATTGGTTGAAAAATCAAAGTAACTCAACTGATAGTCTGACCGTCTCGTACATTTTCCCCTTCAGAAATCCGTTCCCGCCTAACGAGAAAATATAAAATCAAAATAAAACCATAAACTCCTTAATTTCTTTTCAGAACCCTTCTGGAACAGAGACGACATTACTTCAGGCGAAGAGGAGACAATTTTCATTCGAAAGGGAAACTGCCCAGTGCGCGTGCGCGGACGAGAGATAGATGAAGATGAGGCCAAGACTGGTTCTTATTCTCAGTCGCTGCGCAACGGCAGTGAGAAGGACAGCAGCGAGAAAAAACATGGCGGCGGGGGCGCGCAGCGGAAGCTGAAGGGGTCTAAACGAAAGAGGAAGCAAGAGAAGAGGAAAAGGTTCCGAAAGAAGAAGAAAAAGTCTTAAACAAGGTTTGTGTTTTGTAAACTTTGCTTTGTATTGTATAATTATGTTGATAGGAGCTTTGTAAATTTTCCAGCAAATGAAACAAGCGTATTCAAGAAAAGAACGGAAAAAATCTTGGGAAGAACCAGAGATCAAGAGAAAAAAAAAAAGAAAAAAGAGAAATAAAGATTAAAGAAAGAAAGGAATGGTTAAAAAAGAGAAGAGAAAACAAAAGAAAAAAAATAAAGATAAATGAAAGTGGAAAGAAAAACAAAACTTTAGTGCAAAGTAAGAAACCAGACATTTTCAGTCAATGCCAAGATTTAGAATAAAAATAAACGAGTTAGTGCATGCATTTTTCTGAATAGAATCTGTTTGAAATAATGTTCTTTCTAAAGGTATAAAGCTACGTGTAAAAGAGCCTGAAAAAATGAAGTAGTTATACAGATGCATCACGTGATTTAGTTTCGAGGAAGCAGACAAACGTCCAAGTAGAATATTAAAATTATAAAATAAACTGACAGGACTATTCACTCTTGCTCGAGAAATGTTATACTCCAACTTTTTTTCGTTAGCTACATTTAAAACTCTTTCTGATCAATACACATGAGGTATCTTGACCCTTGTCTTTCTTGTTGCTGTGCCAGGTGAGCCCCCGTCACGCTATCGCTGCTCAGTTGCCCAACAGAACGAGTCCCTCGGCCACTGAATGAGCCACTTCCTCAACACGAGGACCAAAAGACCAGAGAAAGGTCTTCCTGGGAGGGTTGTCGTCTTCTACACAACAATTTCTCGGCTGCCGGATGAACACAGGGAACTGAACGACGAACAAAATAGCTTCTTTCATCCTGTGGAGGAGTGTGGGGCAACACGAGTTTCGTTGGCGGCGCTGATGACGACTTCTCTTCATTCTTGGGGAGAGGAAAGTCTACGTGGTTTTCGAACTCAGCTGACTAGAAAAATAACCAAAAGTATACAAAATTTGAAACTAAACAAAAACTTGAATCCTGCGATGTATTCTTTCGCCAGTGTCATGAGACTTCGTTTGTCCTTTGTCAACTCACGGTGAAGAGGGAACATGGCGACGGCGATTGTTTTGCGCATGTTCATTTGACGAATATCAGAAGTCACCACTCTAGCAAGATGGTATGACAGAAACACACATGATACGAGAAAGTGTAAGTCAGATAATGAACAGTCGACCTGATTTGACCGGAAGTGAACAGAGCTTCGGACAAGACATTTGTACTGTGACGTCATCTCCTGTTTGAATTTTCCGTTGGTTCGTTCTTTTGACGGCCACACTATACTTTAGGAATCGGTCATCATGTGTTCGAAACAACTGATATCAGTGAACGGCTTTAAACATCGTCCTTCGTAGAGCTGTAGACTAGTTTAGTGTATGTTCTAGCGGTCTAGCCTCTATTACAGCTGTCTATCAGTAGTCTAGCCAGAGGACTAATACAGAATATCTCATGTAGTCTAGTCGCGGACTGTTGGTATGGTGCTTTTGCTTCATGTATAAAAACCCGGAATATAGTCTTTGCTCAGAAATAGACTGCAGCTTATATTATATTTTGTCTAATGGGGCATTGTGTATCAGTCGCTCCTACAACTAATACTACTTGACGGGTTTTCTGGAAATATTCGTGTGCGTATGTTCTACACAGGTATCAACATTTGTAGACAGTTTTTCAGTCACACAAACGGCAATAGTTTGAACAACTCACATTAAAGGAAACAGTTCATACAGGTAGTGACTTACAAGTTGAAAGGTAAGCTTAATTTTAGGAATTTTTTGGGACTTTTGTTTGGAGGGGATGCACTGTTATTATAGTCAGTCACCCTGTACCAATCTATCATAACCACACTTTTCTTTTTAGAAGCATGCTGTTCATTATGTTTCATTCTGCTAACAAAGCATCATGGCAATAATTTTACTTATTGACGAAGATATCTGTAGAGTTATACGAAGCCGTTGATTCCACGTAGAAGTATACTACATTGCCAAACAAAATAAAGACAAGACAGCCAAACAAACCAACCAGAGAAAGTCTTGGATGGGATTAGCACTTTCTTGGTTGTCCCAGATGTTCCCCAAGCAGTCCTCTGCGTATTTCGGATTTCAAGGCTTCCTGTTCAGATTACCTGCGGTTGTTTATTGTGTCTCACTGCCAGACGACTGAAGGTTCACGGAGCCTGGATATGTGCCTGTAGTCCGTGTCCACCCGGTATAATTAACCCGTTGTGATATAAACTGTTACAGACTGCATCCCAAGTGTTCGGCTGACCACCTGATACTCAGTGTTGAGTCCTTCCACGTGGATTCCTCACTGATGCTGTACTTAGCCTGGTATAACCATGCTTGTGCCCTTTTGTTGCCAATTTTCGTTTTCATTGTGGATCCTGACTGCGGTGACAAGGTTTATCTGATGGTGGCGGAAGAAAACAAGGGTGCTGTGCATGTTTTGAACTAAAAGAAAAGAGGAATCCTTCCGCCACCTCCTCGCCATTGTCTCTTGTTCTTTGTCTGCAGTCAGCAGATTGTGATGTAGTCCATACTTGTCCTGTGTTTATTCCTCATGTTTTGATGAACATAAATATAAATATGGAAGCAATACCAATTATCACGAGGGTTACATCACTGATATGTGTGATACACAGTTATATGGACAAGAAGACCACGAAGAAAAGTGAAAAATGAGAAATATCAGAGCAATATCAAGAAACATAAGCTTTTTTTTAAAAAAATGTAGATGGATGATGAGAGTGACAGAATGGGTAAGAGTTTCAGCATTTTTGTCGTGTAGATAATAATCTCATGTGGTGAACCTTCAGTATATTTGTTGACTAATAAACAAAAATTCCTACAGACTACTTAGGATACATGTTTGTAGTCCACAATATTGTAGATTACTTGTGAACAGAAAGACTGCATGGCCAATTTTTATTTGTAGATGTTACTGGAAATAATTTAGGGAGATTAACATCATATCATTCTTAACACCACCCGCACTCGTTCTACACTCTCCTGCTTCCTGTCGCCTCCCACCCTCACCTTTAACCCTTTAAAGAACATTTTGCCTCCAGGGGCTGTGGGTGTCTGAGAAAAGTCTATGATGTAACCATTCTATTCAGTGCAGTTTCTTTCAACACTTATAACTCTGATAACACTTATAACGTGAGGTCCTCAGAAGTGAATGACTTCTGGCCAATAATCTTTCCATCCCTCATTCGCGAGTTTTAGTTGCACGTATAGCGAGCATCCATCAAACATTCACACATGGACACTTGTATATAAATTTGAATACAGGCGTTAGGTTTAGTCAGATACGCAGAGAATCTGTTTTGTGGTGAATAAAGTCATTGTATTCAAATAGATGTTTTCAAATGTGTGGGGTTTTTTTTTCTCATCTGTGTCTGTGTGTGGGATACTTGGTTTTATAATCTCGAATATAAAATGTAAACACATTAACCGACCTTCTTCACTAACAAGCACAAGCAAAACTTATATGAATTCACTATTGATGCAAGTCTCGTGATCCAGCAAGTTTCAGCGAATAAAGCCAGAAACAATCCATCAGGAACCTGTGATTCACGTGTCACTGCTGACGAGTATTCACCGAGACTAGACCTGTTTTCACCATATAGCTCTCCAATAGCAGTCCTTTGGTAATTGCTTTTGATTTTTAAATGAACTAATTATTTTGACTGTTTCATCTTGTTCTACAAGGCTGATATAACATTTCATTATGAAATCAACAGAAGGGATCGAAACTACGTCTCCTTTGTCGGTGACCACAGTGAGCTCAGCTCACCTGTGCCAAACATCAAGGCCCTGGGAAGCATGGATCCCAGCAGGGGATCAACGCTACAGGAATTGTTTGCAAAGCAAGAGGAAACCATAACCTCTGGTCTCGCCGCCTTCCGGAAGGACTTTTCGTTTTACGAGTAAACGTTGGATGCCCTGTGTACAGAGCTATCTTCCGTTATGACAACTGTTAATAAACATGGCAAAGCCCTAGACAGACAAAGATTTATGGAGAATTCCGTTGAGGAAGGATTATACAGACTAGAAATGTATTCACGAAGAGGCAATACTGCTTTTTGGCATGTCGGTGAGTGGGAAAGATGGCTACGAAGTGTGTGCAAGGACAGCGATTGAGCTTCTGAACACGTCTGATGGCGTTCCCAGCAGACTGTCACAGACAGGATGTAGTCCGTGCACATAGGTTAACATGGCGAACGCTTCACAGACTGGATATAAAGACAAGCGCAGACCTATTATCGTGAAAATGGACCACTGGGAAGATAGTATAGACATCCTCCCCAAAGGAAAGAGCCAGCCGTTGAGGGAAATGGGAATTGCTGTAGCAACAGATTTAACAGGTGTGATGTCCAGAAGAGCTACAAAACTTGAGATATTCGTGCATATTACATAGGTGACAAGATTTTCATCGGTAGATCATCTCGCAAGAAAAAAAAAAGGAAAAAAAGGAATGATGCCGACCAAAGAGGAAATGAGCTGAAAACTAGGCCAATGATATCCAGTCCTTACTACTACTACTAGATTAGACAGCTCAGTCTCAGAAGCTACAGAAAAAGTAGCGGCAGGTGCAGCAGCTGGCAGACAACCGAAACCTGGCAGGTGATGGCAATTCGACGACAACGTAGAAAACAGATGTCACACCACGTACTGGCGAGGGCAGTGAAGAAGGGAATCAAGACTCACCACCCTTGGTTCCAGCCGCGTTATTAAAGTGAATCTCCGAGGGTTGATGGTGTTAGTGAGGGTGATTGGTGGCAAAAATAGTTGGAAACTCCGGTATCTCCCATCACTACTACGATAAGTTCACATGTTGATGCTGTTGTGCTTGTGATTGACTTCTAACCTCTACTATGTCAAAATATACACCTGGCCACACACTACGCCATGCACTGTGTCAACTCACTTCAACAACTCAAAGGAATCTTCCCAGGAGGATATAAGGGGCCTTTCCCAAGACCACCTAGCAGAAGTTCCCGTGCATGAATCACGTGGGGGATCCTTTGCTGCTGAGCCAAACTGATAGAAATGGCGGCAGTGGAATCCAGTTACTCAGCGGGTGCTTATCCTCGTACTGGTTTTTTGAGGGACAAATGGAGACACCACAAGTTTTCCCCCGACCGCAACGCTACACCCAAAAGGAGAACGGTTTCTTGGTACAGGTGTTTATAGAAGCTGAGTATAACTGGTTGTTTATAGCTGGATTATGTTTATGACAGTTTTAAGATGTTGTGTAGCTACTTTGACAGATGCTCTCACCCTTGCTGGAGCTAAGCTCTTGAAGCAATCAAACAAATAAACAAATACACCCACTGTGTACTTAGTCCAAAATTGATTTATTTTTACCAATCAAGTGTACATTAGTACTATGATCATCAATTGCAGTTTCATGGCTTCCTTTGAACAACAAAATTCAATCCTGCAAGCACTCAATGCAAACATATTCCAGATGACGGCCAGCATGTACACACACCTGTCAACATTCATTCACACAGGTCCCTATGCAAGTAAGCACCTAACTCAGGTTTTATTGTAATGTGTCAACTTTTCTACTCGCAATCATCCTTGATTGAAACAACTGATTTTTTACAACTAAGCTTCCCTAAGATGGCTGATTAAAAAAAAACATAGTTTCTCAAAGTAAGCAAAGAGAATAGCAGCCAAGAACAGCAAAAACAGGGTTAGAATACAAAGAAGATGGCCATTGTGTCTCAGATTTAAACTTGGCTGGGTTGATGTAGCAAATAACAAATGGTGGCCCACCTCCAAAATGACATTCTTGAACAATGAATATATGCAAGGCAAAATAGCACAATAATACTACAGACAGAACAAGCCTAAAAGATCAGCCAACATTCCTACCAAGCTTCAGAAAAGGCATACAGTGAAGTTTCCAGCGTCAGTACTAGACAAATGTATTCTTTACCTCAACCCAATATTCTTTCTTTTCAAAACGCTGAAGTTCTTTCCAGCTGACACATTACTTCTTGGAAAGAAGTAAATCCATGTACATATTTGGGCAAGAAAACGAGGAGGCATACATATTTATATAAATTATTGATTGCATACATACTGCTTCACACAAGATCTGTGTTATCGAAGGCGAAATAAAATTATTAAAGAACAGCAGTTCTGATTAACCACCTGTCTTTATATTACAATCTTTTGTGTCACAGCTTCTCACTGAAAAAGTAAGTATACATATCAAGTTACTTTTTTATTGCACGTTCTCATTTGTGCCAAAAAAGATAAGTTCTACAAGTCTTTAGCTGTCTATTAAGTCCCGTAACAGTTGCAGGAAGAGGACTTGGTCATGACAAAACTTACAATAATTTAAACTTACTTTTGTCACCCTTCCAAAAAAGATTTGAAACACATGCACAGTTTAGCAATATTCTGTAATAAATGCCGTTGACTATGGTTATGAAGAACTGAAATAAGCTCATTTAAAAATGTGAGGACAAGCTGATTAAATATAGATAAATTTGAATGCACTGTGCTTAATCCAAAATAACTGCAGCAAAAGGCGTTTCCTCTTTCCTGCCTTTGTCAAGATAATCTGATGTGCCCCACGTTTTCTCAAAGCTATTCAGAGTGTCTTCAAAACCACTGATTAGTAGAATTTTGTCCCAGATTAAACCTGTTCTTGTGTTCAACAAATCATAACATCTGAGACAATAAAAGGCCTGGATGTGCTGAGAAAGTACACATAGAAGCAAGGTGTAGCAATAATATCTTTTATAAAAGAAACTATATTTTACCAGAGCATTCCTGTTTCAGGTTAGCATATTTCTAATCATCATCCTGCAAGCATATTGAACATTAACAACTATTACAGACACAGAACTGCCACACCGAAGTCACACTGACCTCTACCTCACACACACAAGGCACTAATTAAACTGGGCTGACAGCATAGGTAATATGTTAATTTCTACTTTTCTATGTTGTTCTTGAGCTCTTAAACTAAACGATAACATTCTCACATTTGACTTTTTACTGGACACCAAATAGAAAACTTCTATTTTTATAGAGTGCTAAGGCAACATTTTAACATTTTTACAGCAGCAAATTTTTCCACTTCTGCAATATAGTGATGTGTGGACTCTTGGTCAAAGGAATACATCAGCAAGAAAAAAAAATTGCAAACAAAAAAGCAATTCCTATAAAATGTCAACATCTCATGACTTTCAAAATATATAGATATCACAGCTTGATCCCTTTCACAAATGTGTAGGATAAAGGACTCTCACTTCACACCACAGACATCAAATATGGAAGCAGGCACATGTACTTCTATGCATTTGTGACGAGAGTCCACCAATAACTTTAATACATATGCAAACTAAAAGATACTGGTAAGAAATACTTGTTTAACACAATGGACATTAGCCCTTAGTGTGTCATCTACTTGTATAGCATACTGAATTAACACTCACAGCAATGCTTGTTTTTTTTTTAACAGGCAGGAAATCGCTAGTTTCTAGCAAAACATATGTTAAAGAGTGTCATGCAGCATATTAGACTTAAATTTTTTTATGTCTGCATGGAAAATGACAAACTGCAGTTTTTAAGGTCTGTTTTTGGAGGATAAGACATAAGAATTGTAAATTATTTCAAAAAAATCTAAACAGCTGCTACATAGATATATCAAGCAATATCTTTATCTTTGATTCTAAATATTTCTCGAAATGAACAAGAAAACAAGCAACAATGGTTTAGACTGATTTATAATTCATTTAAAGTCAACAGAGTGTAAAATGTGATCTCTTTCTTTGGCTGTGGGAGCCAACAGCCTGTAGTCTTGTCTCTAATGACCTAAAAGAAGTCATGGGACGACTTTACTCGTCTCTTTTTTTTTATTTTGTGTACATGGTTTTGGTCCAGGAAAACTCAATGGTACTTTATGACACAATATTCTGTAAAATAAATAGTGCATTTATTTTGTACATTCAACTAATGTTAGCATCTCAACTTAAGATTGATTATCTCAGATAACCAATGTTTAGGGGGTATTAATGAGTTGTGTTGTTCTTCTAAAATCCATCATAAGAAATTGTGCTAAACAGTGCTATTATAAATAAGTTTTGTGCAACACTGTGCTATCCCTTCTATCTACAAAAAGGTGGGTAGAAAGAAATGGGTGGTTGAGTCTTCATTTTCGGCATGAAACATGCAATACCTTTACTAGAGTAAGGAATGCTGCTTGTTTACATATTTTCATCTAGAAAATCATATAATCATTTAAAACACAAATTGCTGTTCTCGCTCTCTCTCTCAAAAAAAAAAAAGAAAAAAAAAAAAAAAAAAAAAAAAAGAAACAGCATAGCATCTTGATTTATAGCGCTCAATCACAATCTTTCAAATTTCTCTGAGTGCAGCTGTGAATAAACTCATGCATATATGGCTCTCCTCTGATCACTAGCCAAATTAGTATACCAAGTGCATTTGCTAGGTTAAATGAGGAGACTTAGTAACATCTCCATAATTAATGTATATTATCTCCAACGTTACAATAATCACTTGTGTCAGAACTAGGCCTTTTGTTTCCTAATCCCAATAACTTTTCATTTATAAAATTGTGATCACCTCTTCCCAGCATTCATAAAGTGCCAGACTAATATATTAACAAATAAATATTACAGCTGAATGTGAAGGCAGCAGCAAAACAAGGACATCATCAATTGGATGCTAGCGTTGCCATAATGCAACAGTAATAAGGTCTCAAGTTCACAAAAGTGATAACAGAAATTAATTAAATTGCTGAAACATCTTAAAAACTTCAGAAAAGCACCAAAAAAGCATAAGATGTGTTTCTTCAGACATTTTTTAAGACAAAGCATGGAATTTTAATAACACAGAAGTTCTTTAACGGCAACATGCTTTTCGCAATTAAATATTCTACTGTGGGCCAGCCACAAAAGTATTACAATTTAGCAATGTATTTGAAAGGTGCTAATGCTGCAGAATAGCCTCAAGTTATTTTTCCCTGGCATGGCTAACATTCTGACAAAAACAGTGACAGCTTTGTACAAAGACTGGACCATAATTCTCACATAATTTGGACTACCTTTGGAATCTTGTAACACTTGCAAATCTTTACAATTCCTTTAAGAAACCAAAAAAAAAAAATAATCTGGCTACAGAAGGTTAGCGAAGAACCTCTCTCAATGGTAACAGCATAACTGTTTATTCACAAAAGAAAGCAGAAACACTGACAGCAAACCTGAAAAGTTCTTACCCACATGCATGCAGTCCCCCATACATTCATAAACTCTTTTTCTCTTTCTCTTTTTGGCTCCAAATACTGAGAAATCACTTACCACACCTCCAATAAATTAAGTTACCAACCAGGTAAAATGTACAGACAACCAGCATCAATTAATTTACTGTTTCACTAAATCGTTTGAAATTCAGCCATAACTGTGGTTCAGCTTTGTCAGATTCCATTACAGTTGGCAAAATGAAGCTCTAAACCTCCCAAACTTTGAAATATGACAACACAAAATTCTCAAAACACAAAGGGAAATTTAAAAAAAATTGAAT
The DNA here is from genome assembly GCA_004794325.1 of Pomacea maculata. Classification (NCBI taxonomy): domain Eukaryota; kingdom Metazoa; phylum Mollusca; class Gastropoda; order Architaenioglossa; family Ampullariidae; genus Pomacea; species Pomacea maculata. Next base: position 707,894 of record SRHC01003342.1, on the reverse strand, counting down.
TAGAAATATTACTATTAAAAAGCCCTGATCAATAGAAACTTTAGTTGTAATCATTTATGATTAATGGATACAGTGTCCAAAAGAAGTTACAGAAGTTGTATGCAAATATCTGCACATTCAAAATCTGCCAAACACACTTGTTATGGTTTCATAACAATGTTTCATTGTGGTCATGAAGGATCACATACAATTTGGCACTTATGTACTTTACTATTTCCAAAAATCAAACTACCAAAAAAAAAAAAAAATTTACATGTTGGATGCTGACAAGTTTCATTTCATGTAGCTGTGCTTCACATCTCTTTTCTAGCTCCATATGTCATCTGCAATGACCCTCTGACAATGAGACAAACATATGCTCTCCGAGTTGCTAAATACATTCCACAAGAGCTTAACTCTTGAGTACACCGGATCAAACACAAAGGAGTAAATGCATATATTACCAGTTCTATAATCATTAACTACTGGATAAACATAATAAAAAGACCTCTAGCAAAATAGATTTTAATTTTTATTAAAACATTATGGACACATGTTATTTATTCTCCCAAACACTAGAATTTTAGACAGCAAAAGAAAATGAATGCTTGTGCATCTGTTACCTCCCTTTCCACTGAGATTCTATTTATTTTCTGTCATATATACAGGTACATCATGATGGTGTGAAAACTGAACCAGAATTTAAACTGAATCATCAGTTTATATACTGTAATTATTTAACAAGTGAGATCTTGACATTCAATAAACATGGACATATGTGCATGCATGTACAAATATACAAATTTTACAGTCTAACCATTTTTATCATATTTTACAAGTGATTTATAGACTAGATAAATACTCCAATGACAGTCTTTACTACAGAACGAAGCCCTAAAAACCCCATGGCAATTTGAAACAAGATTCCAATAAGCACTAGCGTAAATACAACTGAAGCATTTTTCTTTCCCCTGTACAGAGCAAGCTGTAAGAGTTGACAGGATTTTAAGTCCTTTGTCTCTCTCACATTTTCAGCTCAAGGGAAATGAAAGAAGTGCCAATAATGTTAAAAAAAAAAAAACAACAACCAAAGAACAAAAACGGCAAATGACTGATGAGATAAAACACCAAAACTATGTACATATAAGCTTTTAGTTGCCACTAATGCTGACAACATATTTAGAAAACTTTTTTTCTGTCAATTGTTTGCTTCCTATATTTTTAGTCTACAGGAAAACTTCAGCTGCCTTCACCAATACTTTAAGAAAAATCTCAAAGTCCACCAGTACCCCTAATATTTTAAATAAACTTTCAACAGATAACACTGATGCACATCACACTAACCAAAAACATTGTTTTACCAAGATGAAACCTACACTTCTGTAAATGCCCAAATTGGCAAAACAGGCATTTACTTATTATAACTTATTGTTTCCTCTTTGGTGAAATGTGCATTTTTAAGCTTTTCTGCCATGCTCACAATTTTTGGACAGCTTTTGTGAATATGTGTGCATTGTGAATGTGAGAGAGGGAGAAAGAACCAAAAAAAAAACCTCTTGAAAAAAAACCAGAAGCAGCTGAAATACTTTTACCATGTATAGCAGATAGTAACTCATATATTGTAACTAATATATCAAACAACAAATAACAAGTGTGCACATTGCACTGTGTGGCTTCAATCAGCCAGCTCATCATGAAGATAAAACATGTATGTATAGATCAGTACAAAAGTACAATCATGGACACTCACCTGTCTCAGCCTGAGAATGCATGCAGGTTACCAAAAAGTACACAGCTCAATAAACCTGCTGCACAAGTCTTATGAAAAAAGCATCAATGCTCAATGTCTGACTAGCAACAGGTTCGATACGTCTGAAGTGATCAGCCAGCATGAATTGCTGATGTATTTACAGCCCACAAGCTCAGCTGTGGGCAAATATTTAGTGAAATATGAAATCCCCTTTCATTAACCTAAGCAGCAAAAGGAATGTATGATCAAGTGCAGGACACATACTGATACAAAACACAGTTCTGGATCCATGCACAGACATAAAAGAGATGGTGAACACACAGGCACACAGAGTCACATATGATTTTAGGAAAAGGAGTATGAAACACTCTGCATGCTTTTAGGTCTTATAAGATACACCAGCAGAACTGACAAGAGGAATAAGTATGTTTGGGGAAGGAGTGCTGAATATAAGCCGGAGATAAGAGGACTCATTGTGAACAGTTAACTAAATACAGACTATCAGCCCACTGCTTTAAGGATGTAGACTATTACATTGTTCTATGTTTGATCTCTATTGGATCTATATAGTACCATGCTACCAAGGGATGTGGAAAGATTTAAGAAGTTGCCTGCTAAAAGAAAACATCAGAATCATAAAATGGCTGATAGTCTAGAAGTGTGTGGATAGCTCGTTTCTGCCACCCGTGATGTTAGAGTAAAAATACTGTCTAACGTGTATCTGAACAGGTAAACATGGACAGCTGCAAACAAACCATCTTTCAGACTGGTCTGAAGTAATAATCACTGCAGTCCTCAAGTTCTGTTTAGTCTGTAAAATGGTGACCTTGACCTAAGGAAACCGGCAGCAAATCATGCTGGCTGCATATTGCATTCTTGGGGATGTTTCCATTTGAGAGTGGCAGTGGCAGTTCCTTTCAGCGTGCTTGTTGGTAAAGTAACACCACAAGGAAGAAGCGCACAATAATCTGGGCAAACAGATTGTTAATGTGTGTCCTCTTTGGTTCTCAAGGATTAGTGAAGAGACACAAGCATCCAGTAAGGCACACTACCAGACTCCCTCCGCATCCTTCCAGTGTGTGCTAAGGCAATCCATTATAAGAAATGGCCAGAAGATTTCAACATTTCTCTGGAGTCTGAATGCCAATGTAGATTGTCTGACAGCAAATAAGTCATGGTCACGGTGATGACTAGGCTAATTAAAGCAGGAACACTGGCCCTTGCACTAGTATGAACAGGGAAGTACTGAGGCCACCATCTCTGCCAGAGAACCTTGCGGTGAGTCAATAAGGACCACCTCCTGAGTGGAGGATCAGGGCAGCTTGTTGTAACCTGGGTGTGCTGGAGGATGCAGATGATGTGCATGCGAATGTATGCTCCATCAGCTCATAAGCTGTCCATGAAGGGACAGACTTGATGGGACTGAGGTTAACCACATTATCGGCCTTTTGTATGACTCTAAAGCTGACTACTGCTGTCACTACCACCCAATTTTCTGTGGAAAACACTTGATGTCTTGCTTGCCTCCAAGACCTGCTGACTGCTGACATTTGCAAATCTGTGAGGATGACTAGAACTGTTCACGCAGCAGCTCACTTCTTTGTGGGACAGTCTTGAGATGATGCCAGTGTTGAAAAACCTTGAAGGCTTTTCAAGGACCTGTGCACCTAAAAACAAAGCTCTTCTGTTCAAATCATCTTTACTAAGGAATATTTATTGTTATCTACAGTACTTTGTAATAATCTTTAGTAATTTATAATAATCTTTGTCCTGGAAACATTTATTAAAACAGAAACCTTAAAAATCTCCTTCTGAAGGGTATCAATTATTAAATGTTTCTTGGCATTATAAACATATCCCCTTTAGAACATACAAGACATTATGTCCCAGGCTTTATCATACATTTTATTTATTCCCAGTGCCTCTTACACTCATCAACTATTAATAACTAAGCATGTTTAATTCTAAAAATATAGCATAAAATAATGCCTTCAAATTTTGACCTTACCAGATTTTTTTTTTCATATTTTATTGCATATGAATTGCATATGTACCTAAAAGATTTTGAATGCTCCACGAATGAGTTAAGATGAAGTTACCTGCTCCAGAACCTGAATGTTGGCTTTGAGAACATCATGAAGCTGATGGATTGTGGCCATGTGACTTTCTGACTGCAGTGTGTACATACTCCCCATCACCTGCTCCCTGTGGAGGTACACAAAACACAAGCTTTGCATGTATTGTAAGTAGAAGATCCTTAGTAACTACAAGATCCCTCAGAGATGTATTCTGTTTTTTTTAAAATACTATATAGTTCTGAATGTTTTTGAAGGAAATCTATTTAACCCATGGCCTAAAGTGCTTTCCCTTGGATTGGCCACCAATCACACATCTTTTAGAGATAGTCTGTGAGTACATACACAAGTGGCATCTGCACTATCTAGACTTTTCTGATTCAGAAGCTAGGTTTAGGTTTATTTATTCATTCCCTTGACATGTACTTGTTGATTTGTGTTTATCAACCCATGCTGGTACATCTGAGGGACAAACAGTAGGCTGGACAGAGTAGCTGATAAGGCACAATAAAGATGGTTACATTTTGGATTTCACAGTTCTGAGTTTCAGTGACTAATGACTTCCTGACAACACTATAGTGGACTGTATATTCTAAGGCATAAGGCATCTGTTTACAGGGATGGCTGCCTGCCTTGCCGTGATATAGCTTTGCTTGCTGACTTGACATAAAACACCAATTCCCTCCTCCCTCCCCTGGTTAATTCGTCACTTCTTTTTTGGAAGAGCATTATTGGAACTATCATCTTATTGTCAAGTTTCTCAGCCAGCTTGTCTAAAGCCCTAGACAACAAAAAACATCTGGTGGACAACACATGTGAATATAAAAATCACCTGAATGACTTTTGGTGTGATGGAGTCCAGAGGTTACTCATCTCAAGCTGAGTTTGCAACAGAAGTATTTTGTAGGTTAATCCCATTGCTGACAGGAAGAGGAAAAGAACCCTGAAGATGCATTAAGCAAATCTGCATCATAAGCCAGGACTCTCCTTGGTTAATCAAATGCAACTTTACCAAAAATATTTTTTTTTTGCTTTCAAAAATGTTTTGTGGATTTTCATTATTTCCTGTATATAAAGGATTCATCAAAGTATTTTACAGACTGTATGGTCTATATACAATTTTTATAAATGAGAATGTTCTTTTGAAATGATACCATATGCGGAAAAACTTACAGTATGCAGCAGACTGCCAGAAGAAGGTTTGTCCGTGGAATTCTGAAACAAACATTATTTTCACTTTCTTAGAGATGCCTGGAGATAATTATGTACAAAGCTACTATGTACTACATCTTTGATTTATTTACAATGACTTAATGATGAACAAAAGCATCTTCATTCTCAATGCACTCAATCCACCCACACACACACACAGAAGCATCCCATAGTTACAAAATCACAGCATATGCATCTTGTTAAGGTGCAATATTTCAAAAACTATTATTAGCCACTAACTTTATAAATTTATAGATTAAAAAATACACTTATGTCTACTCAAGTAATTGTAAATAATTAAGCCACACAGAAATTTACAACTAGTGCATCCTACTGAAACATTACAAAAGAAAATCAGTGAGGGAAAGATAAGGTCATAAACACTGAAGACAAAAGAGGCTCTTGTCTATCAGCATTTTCTACCTGAAAGCATATATCATAGGAGCAGCCATTGTACATGGTTAGCCCTTCCTGAAAAGCACAACCACATAAATACATGCTAACTGGTATGCTAAGCCTTCAATCTGTCTGACTACTTACTTCTGGATTTTCACAGCAAATGTAGAAAATGCAGTAAATATTTTCCAACAGTCTATACCTGAAATCAGACAGAATGATCTAACTGTATATTTTTAAAGACATTACTTTTATTTAATTTTAACATTTAAGTCCAAAGTCACAATGATAGTAATAGACCTTAAAATTCAAAAATACTGCGGTAAACAAAAACCTGTGACTATAACATAATAAGTATTCTCTAGAACCCATGTTAGAATCCATTTTTTTGTTCAATCTAGCCAAAGTATTCCTCTATGATACACCACTGTCTCTTGTCTTGTTACTGAGCACACTTCCCCAAGTTATAATTGACCTCTGGGATTAACAAAATTGATCCCTTGTCAACCATCAATTCAGAAGGAAATAACAAAAAAAAAAACAAACAAAAAATACCACCCACTTCTAGCATCAATTCCTATACTGAAGACTTAATGTTCAATAGCTGGATATGTTAGTGTGCATTGATCAATAAACAATTTACAATCTGGATAAGAATTACAGCTTTTCAGCAGGTGTATCCATACAGCAATCACAGCAAAGATCACAGAAAGAAATGTAGCATGCTCATCACTATCTCAGCGACAATCTGAATAAGAATTACATTTTCTCAACGGGTGTATCCAGCATGTGACAATCACAGCAAAGAACACATGCAGCTTAGAAGGTTATTACTATCTCAGTGACTTACAGCGAACTGTAGAAAGTACAGGGGATTTCCTAACAGCATGCTGCTCAAACTTTTTTTCATGAGCAGATGGAAGTTCTGCAGACTGCAGAAAGGCAGAAGCAGAATGGACACCCTCAGATATTTCTTTTGCTTCATCAGACTCATTGTCAGTAGTGTCAGATTCACAGCTGATGTCAGCACTGTGTGTGATGTCATCCTCATGACCATTGCCATTGCACAGAGATCTGACTGGTTTGATGGCCTGTAGAAAGAAGAAAACAACCTTACATAACAGTGCATTCCAAGAATTGTTGTTGCTTCATCTCCCACCCTGATTCTGGGATCTTATAGCGAGAGAATGTACTGAGTGACACTGGCACACCATAATCTGTCAGTGTCTGCATACGATTTTCTAAAGCCCCTGTCCTCCCAATTAACAGACAAAACTGCCTTTTAGTATCATAGCTAATTCTGCGTTTTTGTATGCTGTTAACTGTATAACTCAGCACCGTATGTCAATAGGAGGTTGCACTAGGATGAATACTCATACTTACAGTGTCTTGTGACAGTTTCAACAGTGTGAGCAACAGCTTGTATGTGTTGTCACGAGACATGAATGACCCAAAGACATACTGCAACACAAAAGAATCTACTGTATAAATCATGCTAAAGGCATCTTGCAATAAATTTTACTGTGACAAGCAAAACAAAATGCCTTCTTCATTGCAGTAATAGGATAACATGAAGTATAGGGATTAAAAAATAAACAACACACATTCACCACCACCCACCCATATCACACATTATCACTTTCACAGAAAAACAAATCTCCATATTCTAAAAAAACATAAAAACATACCTTCTGGTCTGCAACCTGTATACCAATGGCATTTGGAATAAACAGGGCAAGCTTCTCTCTTGTGATGCTGATTACTTTTTCAAGTGGAATCTCCAGCTGTGTGAATAATTTTAAAAAATTACTCTCCTCCCAAAGACAGATTTGAAGCTTGCTATTTAATATTTTTAAAAAAATGCACAAAAACTGACAGAATGCATCATGCATCATTAAGGATAATTATTCCTTTGAGTTAGGGAATGGTTTGCTCAGGATGTGATTTTCTGACAGACTTGTGGACCTACTTTGCAATGATCATTCCCAAACAATGAATTAATGAGACTGGTATAGCTACCTTATCTATACAGTTTATAGCTGAATGTTATTTCTTTCCCCTCCTGCTCCCAACCAAAGCCAGATATACATCACACAAATTTACATTTAAGAAAGCTGACAACTGCATCAACATCATCATCGTTGTAATCATCACTATCATCTTTATTATCCCTACATGGTTTGAAAAACCTCAGCTACACAATTACGCAATGTAAAAGAATCCTCATTACTGTAACTTGTCACTGCAATTACAACTCAAAGGACCCAGACAATTTACGGTTTGATTCTGACCGCTAATGTGGTAAAATGTAATGATTAATAGTCATGTGACACTAATAGTCACAATCCAGGACCAGTGAGCTAAAGAGTACTTTGACAGTAAAACAAATTTAAAATGGTAAGAAAGTCTGTTTAAACACCTTCAGTAAGAGAACAACAGGAAAATGAAATAGTCTGCAAGGATAACCTATGTCTAGTCTATGAAGTAAATGACAAAATTATATGAAGTTAGGTTTGTGCATGAGCATGTCTGTGTGTGTGTGCAGGTCCTCACCAGACGACCACGCGCTCTAATTTTGGAGTAGAAACATATCCAGTTCTGTGATACATACATCATGCCTTGAAGCAGTATGTCTCCCTTAAAAGCACAGGAAAATGCTGGGGGATAGAAACAGATATGTCACTCAGCATGCAGCCACACTGCTCTTTATTGTTCGGACAGGCTAGGGAAAATAATCTCAAATCACACCTTTTGTCATGTATATCATCTATCATCACAGATATCCCTTCCTGATAAAATACAGCATGAGGTATGAAAAGAAAAACAAACAACTAAATAAAGAATTATATACATTTACAGGGTCAATTAATTTTACTGTGTGTGTTAGAAAAATGTGTATCTTGCGACTTACACTTGCACACTCACTCTCTCACACATGCAAACACACACACATAAGCATGTGCTAATCATATAAACAAGAGCGCAAATGCATGCAAACTTTAGGATTAAGTGTATCATGACCTATCCCTGTTCGCCTCCATCATTTCCCTTCAAGATAGTTATTTTTTACACACTCATAAAAGCTAACATTAATATGCAGATTTAATTTTGCATGCTATTTTTAGCTTATAACTTGGCCCACAAGTGCATAACTTAAGGAAGCCTGTGATGTGCGATGAATACTAATACTCTGTTACCAACCCAAATTATCAAATCAAATCTGAGGTGAAGCATACTTACAGTCGAGAGGGTACTCATCAGCTGGTACAGATTTAAAGAGCTTGTGGAATCTGGCATTTTTGGACTTGCTGATATTTGCAGGCAGCTCCTGCAGAAAGCAACAGATGTTTATAAATATCCTGCTGAGTGTAATTATCACTCCTAGAAGAGCTTATCCTTTTTTTTTTAGTCTTTTTGCTTCTTCTTGTCTTATGTACTATCACTGCTTGACATTCTAATTCTGGTTCCATAAAAGCGTTTCCTTTTTTCTTGTCTGTGAATGTTTGTCTATATTTGTACTTAAGTTTGTGCATATATTTTTATATTGTAGCTACATAAATCTATCAGTAACAACTACTTACAGAGCTGTCTGAGACTTTTATGGGCTCTCCTGCAGCCTTTGGACTGCTGCAAAGATACAAAAGAAAAAAAAAATTCTGCTAAGAGAGTGATTTAAAAAAAGGTGAAATCAGGAAAAGATGAAAAACAAGAATGACTTCTCTTTCCTTCTGATTACCAAATCCTTGAATCAGAAACTCAGCACAATATTTGTTTTTTAAGTTTGGGATGCCTCTAAAAACTCAAAGAAATCGGCTAGGCTTATAATAGTTTGTAAACATTAATTTTAACTGTTATGTGTCAGTCATCTGGCTACACTGCTACAGGAATACTGTGAGCTGGTCCTAGAGCACCACAATGCCACAGAGGTAAGAGAATGCTCAGACTGTAATCAACGACCAGTGTTCTTCCTACTTTTGTGGAAAGGTGAGAAAGTTCGTCTTCCCACCAGCACTTTTACTCCTTGGCATAAAAATAGAGGGTCATCACTGCGCATAAGCTAATGTACAGCAATAAATTGACTATGACATTTACTGGGAATAAAAAGAATAATAGTAAAAAAAAAAAACAACCTGTGTCTGCATTTTGCTTCCCAGTTTCTGCCTATATTTTTCCTTCAGTGATCAGGTGGTCTCTAATAAGTCTGCAGGCAAAAGCATGAATAAAGGAAGAATACTACAAAAAGTTTCACTTTGGAGAAGCAAAGTCTTAACAGCCCATCATCACCATTGAAGAGATAAGTAGACAGCCCATAGGTTAGAGCAGACCTGGGCAAAGGCCGGCCCGCGGGCCGGATCCGGCCCGCCTGCTGTCTCTGACCGGCCCGCCTGCTGGCGAAGGGATATTATATATACTATGTATACAGAATTGGGTAAAACTGAGTTGACTATATTAGTCCGGCCCTCTAAAACCATCCCAATTTCTCATGCGGCCCCTTGGGAAAATTAATTGCCCACCCCTGGGTTAGAGCAATCACTTCTGAACCTGAGCTGAGTGCACTAGCCAGTTCATACCTCTGTGACAAGGAATATTTTCCCTAACTGATCCAGCTGGAGTAGGTAGGTATATGACTCCTAAAAGGGTTGAGGAAGGTATGAGAGGCAATATGCACCACTCAACCATAGACAAGCACCACTCAACCCTAGACAAGCACCACCCTCTCCGAAAAAAGGCGGACCCTAGACAGGCACCACCCTCAGAAAAAAAGGTGGACCCTAGATAAACCTTAATCCCTGACAATGGTAAAGTCACAGAAGTACTGCACCTTAACCACCACAACAGTATTAAAGAAAAGGTTAAACAACAAAGAACACATTCTATGTAACTCACTACATCATTAGCTTTCTAAAGTTCTGATTTTCTTTCACAACCTCTAAGTAAATGTGGTTTTTTTTTATTATTTGCAGAAAACTGCAAAGCATTTATAAGAATCCACAAGAAGTATCAAATGCTGGTTTTTTTATTAATGTATTTTTAAGTCAAGCATATTCTAGACAGTAAATACAATCATTTTTGAAAAATTGGTCGCATATTTAAAGAAAGATCTTGATGTCACCAAAAATTAGAGGTAATATTTTCTGTCAGTTACTTCCTTGCTTTCATTTCATGCACATATACACAAACACATCCTCTGATGCGAAATACTTTGTCTGTATTACATTCCTATTTTGCCTGCATCAGTGTGTGATTTTGAGCCGTTATATTTGCACTGGGGTTCACAGCCATGTCAACACATCCATGCATTTCCTACATTCTAGCAACTTTCTTTTAATAAGCCCCACCTGTTGTCACATGGTATAAAAGCAACACTTTCCAAACTGTGTGAGATAAAGCATCCACTAGTGACAGAGCTGCCAGACTTTCGGGTTTCACTCGATCCCAGGTGGGTTTCGCTTGATCCCTGCTCTGCACTTTCAACTGTGGTCTCATCTGCTGATGGTGACGGATCTTTAGTCAAAAGCAGTGATGGCATGGATTTTCTGCAACACACCGAGTTACATCAGATGTGGCGCAACAAGGTGAACACACTCAGCTTGAAGACTTGATGATGTAGACTTATTCAAGACTTTGAAGCCCAGTTTCCAAGTCAACAACTAACCTGACAACCTATTGATCCCTACAATGACTTATTTGTCAGCAGTAACAGTTTGATAATGAACATTAACTGAAAGTCTCTACAACTATACTTCTCTAGTAAACTTTTGACGTGTCCTCATTTGACTTGTCTTTTGACAAGCTAAAGTGCTGTTTTCTCCTGCTGACCATGAAAGGATTAACTACTGGCAGGCAAGGAATGTCTTGGCCAAGCTAGGCTTGCTAGAAAAGGTAAACATTCTGAGGATCAAGCAAACTACTTGTATAAATAAAATCTCTTCTATGTCTATGGACTTCCCCTGTAACAAATTCGTTATGCAGTTTTGCTAGTTTTTACTACAACTCTCTTGAAAATATGTATGTATCTAAATACAAAGAAAGATAAAAAATGTAAGCATTTTCTTTTTGCTTTCAGCTACTTACAGAAAGGTTAAAAATCCCAAAAAGATCTAGAGTGAGATAGAACGATGGCGAGTCCTAAGGCAGAGTAAAGGAAAGAGAAACCCTGATGCATAGGAAATGTCTTTGTTGTATTCACACCACTGATATTTCTAAATGACATAAATGAGCACAAAAAATAATTACAGTGCATCCAAAAGGGGTAAAGTATGAGGATTTATTATTTAACCTTTGAGGGAAAAAAAATAAAGCATGCCTAACATAAAAAAAATATTTTGCACTTTTTCTACATGTTGTTTCTGTGACATCATAACATCGTTTGCCAGAGTAACAATTTGCAGTCATTACAATCATATGTCAGCTTAACAAATTGCAGTGCCCTATATACAATCATTCTTTGCCAGCAAAACAAATTGTCGCGAGTAACCACTGGAACTGGCATTCATGAAGCATCTTTACAAAAAAAAAAGCAATATGATGATGATGCTAAATAGTACATAAATGGTAATAATCATGGCATATTTGTTTGTACATGTTTGAGACAGTAAATAGTAAACTCTAAAGAAAAAGCATACAGATATCATGTACATCAACTGTAGATCAACTTGTGTTTACCACATTACAATTATAAAAAGGAGAAAGCAAAAGGTAGAAGGGATATGATAAAGAGGTGCCCTATTTAGCCTCAATATGAATACATTCTCACTTTTTTCTAAATCTCTAGTTAAAAAAAAAAAGGTACTATTAAGAGATTTGGGTTCAAATTATTTAACATCCCCCACACCCCAAAACATTTATTATGTAGAAAGCTTATATGGTAACCTTGCTGTGAAAAAAAAATCTGGTTTGTATAGTAAGATTTTTCAGCGTAGTATCTTTTCTTTACTTCCATTACAAACGAGTTTACACTTAGCTGTGTATTTTATAAATAGTTCTTTTGTTTGCTACCATGAAACCAAATCATCAGTCTTGTTATAATATAAACATTCGAGACTTTTTTCCCCCACTTGATTCTTTAGCAAGATAGTCAAGCCTCCATAATTTACAAGTTACAAGTAAAATGCAAGAAAAAGACCTCAAGCATTGTGAAGCAAGATTGGAAAAATTGAAGGAATAGCATAAAAGTTTAAAATACAAGAAATTTTATAATGGGTGCTATGTCATTACAGTAATTATAGTATTTATACAGGCACAGGCATAAGAGAGAGAGAAAGAGAAAAAAAAATCTGTATATGAAAGAGACAAAACAGATGCATATGTGTGTGAGAATGAATGATTACGTGTGTACACGAGCACCTGCATGTATGGGAGTGAGTGAGTGGGACACAGATTGAAAGATAGTAGAGCAAGGGAAACAGAAGAGGCTGAAATGAAGGTACAAATTATATTGTTGACTGATATGACTTTTTGCCAGGTTTATCTAGGCAGTTGCAGCTGTATCTGAACAATATATCACAAGTAAGAAGTATTTCAAAGAGCGTAAGTGCATTATGCAACATACCCCTCCCTACATTACAGAAGAGACTGAAAAGTTTCTGGCTTTCTGGCTATAAATGCATTTGACAATCATAGGACAGAGCTACAGAATCCAAAGCATAGCCAACGTATTGCAAGTACTTACTGGTGGCACAATCTTAATAGTTTTTACTATGCTCCAGAGATCAGATCTTTTATTTTAGGCTTCCTTTTCTACAAGCCAGAAGACAGAATATCACACAAGTGAATTAGCACAACAAAATTATATGTAATTAGAAGTATCTGGGATTGCACACTTGGCAGTATTTTATGTAGGTGATTTAGTAATGCCCTTTTCAAACTTAAAGAACAAGATGCAATTACCTGTAAAAAACCTATACAAATCCTCACTCGTGTTAACAATAGTTTGTAAGGCATGATAAACGACACATCAAAATAGCTGAAGATAGATTCAAGAAAGGAAGCATTTTTTTCCACAGCAGCATTAGTATTTTTCTCTGTCCTGTAATTTCAATATAAAATTTGAAACAGGAGACTTATCTCAATACAATTAAGAAAGTAAATCCCATACTGCTGTTACTCTATTTTTGAATACATTTTTTCTGGGTTTTTTTTCTTTCTTTTATACTCCTAGCAGTTGCTCATTTTGGAATTTTCTGCATTTATGCATGATCCCTCTTGTATACATGGATATTTGCATTTATATCCCTATTTAGGCTCTAGAGCCGCGGTTCTCAAACGGTGGGGCGAAGGTGGTCATTTTTTAAAAGTTTCTCATACCAGTATTAGTGAAATTTGCTTACACTGCTGGCTAAGGGGGGCGTGCGGACGTATCTTTGTTCGTCAGTGGGGCGTCACAAGTAAAAGGTTGAGAACCTCTGCTCTAGAGCATGTGCAAGCAGCGTGTCACTGTAAATATAAATACTGTGCTTATCATTATTATTTGGCCTTTATTTTAATGCTGAAAATTAACACTTTTTTTACTATTTTCATATGATACTTAATTAATTTATTAATTAACTGCTATCTTTCATAAGTTAATCTGAAGATAGGAACGACAAAGGAATATTTTCCACAGTAAAACCCAAAATGTATTTCAGCAGATTTCAAGACACTACGGCTCACTACAGAACTATTATTTTAGTATTAATAATGTACTAGTTTCTTTCCCTGCACCATTCCTGATCACATAAAGCATGCTACTCCTAAATCACAACTCTTCTAAATCGATAAACACCTATTTAAACTACCATTATCAAAGCTAGAATACCATCATTACCATGGTTTGGCATGCTGTAATCCCTTAGCAAAACACAAACTTGTTCAGTGCTAACCCCTCTGGTTCCTAACAAATTAAGCAAATCTGTCATTCCTCTCCTTCATTCTCTGAACTGCTTATGCCTTCATGCTTGTTGCATGTTGTTAGCGCTCTGCTTTAATTTTTTTGAAGTCTCTTGTCCTGCACATTTCTCTGAACTTCTCTTCCCCTAGATCACTAGCAGAACCCTTCACTCTTTGATCAGTACACGCTGTCTGCTCCTTTCACCAAAACAATAATTACTGTCGGTGGCTTTCTAGCTATAGTGTAGGAAAGCAGTAGAGTTTGCTGTTTAAAATTCTCCACTTACCCACCACTGAGTCTTTTCAATGCATATTAAAATGATATATTTTCAGTGAGCGCTACTCCTAAACACAGTCCATTACTAACCTGTTTTCTATCTCTCTCCTCACTCCCCCTTCCCACTTTTATATCTCTTGATTAATCTATCTTGCTGATATCCCTGTGGTGCTTTCTCTTTGGCTCTTTGTTGTTACTGTTACTTCTGTGACTTTAGTACTTCATCCTCATTGTTGCCTTTGATCCTTTATTAACTACACATTAGCCTAGTTTTGTATCAAGCGCTTACTGCATGCTCCTATATAAGGATGGTTCTATGCTATACAAATCGCTTATTTATTATTGTTATACCAGAAAAGAAGAAATCTTTGAATTTAAAGAAAAGTAGTTTATTTTTAAAGCACATTTACTGTAGCCAAATATTCCAGCAGACTAACTGCATTATAGTTAAACTGGTAGCAATTGTTTTCATCTAAATATAAACAAAATCTGAAACTCTCCCTACCTCATGCATGCCATCTCTTTGTCACCTGCCATCTTTATAACTCCTTCACACTGCTGTTTTTTATATTTTTTTTTTTTTTGCACCCAAATAATTTTTGTGCTTAATAAATGTGTTACCTATACCAGATGCAGACTTTGTAATAAAAATTGTTGTCCTTCAAGACTGCACGACATGTTCACTATTTGATAATACAGACTTATCTTAGTTACATTTTATGGCTATCAGTCACTTGGTATGCATTGTATCCATGGGCAACATGCCAGGAACATTTGTGTCACTTATATAATTTATTGGCTTTCTAGTATTTTTTTCTTCCTTTTTGTGAAACACTATCACAATCAAAGTAAATCCAACATTTATAAAGATAAAGAATTCGAGGAGAAACCCGAATTTATTTGTTGATAAGATGAATGAAATTTCCTCTTTGTCTACACAATTAGTGTAGTTTGCAAAATTCATAATATCAGGGTCTCTTATTCCAGTATAGAGCAGAAAATGTTGCTTATGCGTAGGACTTAATTTGGGCATTGTGTAGAAAATGAGTTAGGCTGACAGCTAGAAATACATAAAAAAATCATTACTCTTTCACTCCCAGCCCCAGCAAAACATGAATAAGCCATATAACAGGTAGATGCACTTACTTGATCAAGTATATAGATCCGATGCTACAGTCATGGTTTGAACGGACAGAAAGAGCGAACAGGCTAATCGACAACAATCCATGAGAACAAACCGATCGTTGAAAAAGAATCGTCTGCTATAGTGCCCCCCAACACACACAGAGCAGACGAGCAGCAGAGTGGAAGGGTAGAGGGACCAAACATGCACGAACTCAAAAGCAGATCAATGACTGGGGCTTGCACCACTCACCCCACATCGCCAGCTTCTGTTTGAAGGACATTCGTCGTCATAACGGCAACGCAGGCAAAAGGAATCACAAACGAAGCAGAGGCGAGAGAAAGGACGACAACATCTCCATGCTGCTGCTACCACAAGCCCATTCCGCACACAACATCACCTGACGAGTTTGTTTGGCCTTGACAAAAGCCACAGCGGACCATTTATCGACCACAACGAGGCTGCCTTCCGCCACCACGCTGCCTCGGGTGTTGCTTCGGTACTTCTGCGGATTAGCTAAGGGAATACGTGTGCCACGAAGGCTCGGGGAAAAAAAAAAAAAACTTGCCAGAAGCCGAAGGAAACGGTGGGTGTAACTTTGAAGCACAACTGATCTCGAACTTTTTTTGAACGGCGGCACAAAAAACGCTGCGCCGCACAACCCTCTCCCCTTCCCTCACGCAGCACGCGATTTTGTTTTCAATTATCGGATTTATCGTCAGTGAAGACTTGTTGGGTTTTCTGGTTTATTGTCTTTTCTGGTTCTTTTGTTATTTATAAGTTTGATGAAGTTTTGTAGGAACTTTTGCTCTTGTTTACGTCTATATTAATTTTAAAATAGAAGCACGTTCAAAGGTTTGGGCGAGTGAGTATTCTTGATAACACGAACTTGTATTACTGGACTGCTGGCAGATTATTTTTTCACCCCCAGATTAACTACTGAAACGAGGCATGACACTACAAAACTTCCGGTTTATTCACATTTCAGATTAACTACTAAAACGAGGCACGAGACTACAAAGCTTCCGGTTTAGTCTTTTTTTTTGTTTAGGCTCGCCGAGACTTACAACAGAGAACTTCGCAAGAGTTGGTTTTGGCAGACAGACATCATCCACCTATACACGTCCATGATATTATTTGTGAGACTCTCATAACCATAATTAAACTACAGTGTATATGTTATTTAACAAAATAATTATAATTACAAACACGCAGGCGCCTGTAAATCTATTTTTAGCGAATAATGACTTGATAGTCATGAATATTCTTGGCTCAATCTTTGCGGCCAGGGTTGTGTAACAAATCTTGGCGGCGAAGATCTAGGCTTTTCCAATGTCCCTCACGTTGGCAAACGCTGCTGTTTACTTGGCAATCGGCAGACCAATGTTACAAGCTTTCCCCAAGCTTGCTGCAATCTTGGCTAAATCTTGTGTGTTTGCTGGGTATAGCCTAGTGTAACATATTGGTTGCGTTTAATGTATCACTTAAAATTTAAAAGAACACATCGACTTTAATATGAATACGTGTATAACGTCCACGTACATAAATGGCTGCAACTATGTGAGGAAAGTATGTGCTGTGAATTCTTGTAAAATGTGCATAAAAAATTGGTATACATATGGAGAGGTGTACACCTAGTGTATACAACTTGCAGGGGAGCAGCATGGCAACATGACATGTAAAAGGAAAGATGGCGATAATAGCCGATCAAATAAGAGTACCTTACACATGTCGATCAGGCTTATCCTTATTGCTTTAATCTAGTTTTAATAGTCAAAATCAAAGATATATAAATGAGATTTACGTCCATGGTTAAAATATTTATCATTCTTTTTCTCTTTCCTACCACCTCAATCCCCTTCCCTCCCTCCTGTGTATGTGCGGGTGCAAGCGAACAATAGAGAGAGATAAAATCTCCTCCTTCACTCCGAGCAACAAATGTCAGAGGCTAGTCAGGCTACGGCTTACGCAGCTCGTCCTACCAGAGAGGGAATAAAAGATTTATCCAGTGTTATGCCAGGGTTTAACGATGACAAAGGGAGGTAAGCTGGCAATAAATGTGGGGGAATCGGCCTCCGAAAAAAAAAGACAACTATAGGAGAGCAATGCAGTGCACCCAAAAATGAAATGGGAGACAACCTGAACCCCAAACGTACTCAGGAGGTGAATTGTACCCAGAATGAGAGACATACTGAACTTGGACACGGACACCGATACTCCCTTATCTCCGAGTCGTGGTTTGTGGTGGTGTGGCCCCATAGGGTACCCGAGAACGACTCAACAGTCCTGCACGCAAAGGTACAGCTGCAGTCCACCCAGCACCCAATGCAATAAGGTGATAAGAACATAGTCGAGCCAGAGGTCACAAGACTGGGAGTTACCGAGCTGTGGAAATGTGTCATGCCTTTTGCCAACACATGAGTTGGTTTTTTTTTTTCTCCCTCTCATTGCGAATCCTCCACAGACAAGCCTTTGTGTTTACATAAAGGTGGAGGTGATGAAACTGGCGGATGACCAGCGCAAACTACGGATAACATTTGATGGCATACTGCCATCTTACGCGCACTTTCCACAGGAAAATTGAAAATAACAAAAGTTTGACAACAGAATCTAAGACAGAAAATTACACATGCAGCTCATGTAATTGTAGAGTGAATGTCGACAGGCTTTAAGGACCTCGCTATGAGATGGACATGTAGCAGACAGGTGACTTACACGACATTGTTCATTGAAAGAAGCTACACAGTCGTGTCTGTTCTGAAGAAAATGGAGAAGCCTAAACTCCTCCCTGTATTACTTTTCGAAAACCCTTTTGTGCAGCGGGGGGAGGGACAGATAATTTTATATAGGAACGGACGTGTATCAGCGAAAAATAATATCTCCGGGACGCGCACCCCTTCTAAACTTTCAAAGTAAAAATTAAAAAAAACAAAAAAAAAAAACAACAAACGACAGATGAAAATCAAAAGGAAAACATTACTCTTCCAGGTAAAAACGTACGAAACTAAAGACAAGGTTAGTGTGCAGGTCTGAACAGACTACTGAGTTTCAAATTAATCATTCAGTGTGTGAATGAGAAAACAAGAAATATAGCTTCGACTGCCATAAATGTATCAGAGCTTGTAATGGTCTAGCTTTTTTTTTTTTTTTTTTTTTTTTAAAAAAAGGAAATCCGGCTTGGGCATCCGCAAATTGAAAACAAAGATTTCCGTACAAATTTCGTAACGATTTCTCCCCCGCATTTCCCGATGGCACTTGCCGAAAGGACATCCGTGAAAACATGTTCTCTCGTGTTAGTATTTTCTTCCTCGGCAGTTAAAAAATCCAAAGACCGAAACCACAAGTCCTGAATTTATCCATCCTTCAGAAATCTTTACCCGTTCCTTGTCAAATTTAAGCCGCTTGGACGACTGTCTTCACAAAGTCTTGATCGAACATGAGAGTTGTAACAACAAACATGCAAAAATTGTAATACAGTATAGGTGTAAATATATACCGTTGATAACATTTTCTAAACAAAGAAAAACTCCTGAAGTTTAACAATTTCAACCACTAACAACACCCTGATCATGTGATGTTTTATCCTACTATATTAAAGTTTTCAATATCACCACGACTGACTAGAAGTGACGATTCCAGAGGCCAGTCCTCACAGCGCCATATTTTTCTTCACAAAGTAATGTGTTAGCATAAAATGTTTAATCGTGCGATCCATCTTGGTCTGAACAGGACTCAGGAAGTTAAAGGTTCGCTCTTACTTGAAAGCCGATCAACAACGAACTTGTTTCATGTTTAATTTAGCCATACTTTCTTTGTTTCTTAACACAAGAATGCAGAAAGTCAGCTGCGAAGGTGGAATACCAGACGGATGGTTCCCATGGCATGTTGGAGGAACCGTTTTCTACCACAGACCTAATAGAACACAGACCCAATCGTGAACCAGGATTCTTCCAACAGATAAGAATGAAACTAGTATTCACGATGATCGCCGATCCTTCTGAACCAGATTCTGCTGGGAAGAATTGCTCAGTTTAAACACGAAGCCAAAAAACGAAACAAAGTAAACAAACAAACAAACAAAAAGTGAAAAAGATGGTGTTTCGGGGAGACTATGGAACTCAAAATCAACCTCTGGGTTTCTCTCTTCACCAATTTATCATTGACTGTTCCCATCATATGGGGACACGACATACAGCCACTCCAGGTTGCATGTGGGGAACCAGAAACCTCAGTGGGTTACCCTGTGAACTGAAACTAAAATTCTACAATTTTCTTCAGGACACAATACATTTAAAAGTTAGTTTAAAGTTGAAAACCCACCTCGAAACTAACAGCAGGGAAATGTAAAACTCAGTATGTTGGAAATATTATCAGGAACATTTTTTTACGACATTAGCCAAAGATTATAAAACATAAATAATGACATCACTTCCGGAAGTCTTTGCCCTCAACAAAGGCAGTGGTAATGAGTGAAAAAATTGCGAGCAACGCCGATTAAAAAATGTTGACAAGGCGGCGAGCACTGCAGTGATATTTCATACACTAATTCCAGATGTCCTGGTCGTTAAAGAACTTTAAAAGCTTTTTCATAGCTGATTGTTTTCCCCTGTCATTAGGTTGTAAACAGTGGTTGAAAGTTAAAGTGTGAGATGTACTTCTTGATATACTCTTGAAATTGAAAATGTATGTGCTCCAGGCTTAAGAAACAAATAGATTAATTAAAAGGCGATACTGGTGCGGGAAGAAAGACTTCATAAAGCTGAGGTCAATATATTAAGAGTATTTCTTAATAAAAACAATTAATAATAAGCCATTTTACAATGTCCCTACAGATATACACCCACGCACAGAGATAACAGGTTTCTAGATATATATTAAAAAAAAAATAATAACACATACGGTGAACTGTTACTCGCATCGCACGTTGTTTACAATGTAGTTGTTGTCTGGCTTCAACAGGCCATCATGTCTGCCGCTTGGGGCGCTGCGTTACGGATGAACTTTGTATGAAATGAAGTTTTGCGATCTTTGCTTTAGCTAAAAGAAGAAAGCGCAGACGGCGCAGAAACAAGTCCCGAAACTTGGTCGTAAACCTGACATTATCATTTTATATAAACAAACCTTGACATAAGATCTCATGATAAGAATAGCACCATATTTTTATATATAAAAAAAGAAAAAGTGATCACGTGGTCTCTTTAGAAGACGAGGTTTCCGATAAGCTAACTGATAAAGTTGTGTCTGTCGATGACAAACATGTCGCTGGTAAAATTGCAGTTTAAAACGGAAAGGACCCTGTTCCTTTAAATAATTATAGAATTGTCTGCTGCTTCCCGTATTCCGTTGTCCACAAAGACAGAAAACGTTCTTTGTTCATGAAAATAATTTTCAAAAGTGATGAATTAACCAAACAACCGATTTTCTGCATTGCAAATGAATGCGAAGGAGTTTTCTCTTGGGCTTACTTTAAAAGTTTCATTGCAGAAGTTTAGTTTTTATTTGTATTTGCGTCATATTTGTTCCAGTTTTTGCAAGCTGGAACAAATATGACTCAAATACAAATAAAAACTAAACTGTGTGTATCGGGTCTGTGTGTAACCTGTCCGTGTGTGAGTGTGATGTCTGTCCTCAATCTGTGCTTACCAATATGTGTGAAGGTTTTGTGTCTATGTCTGTCTTTCAATCTGTATGTCTGCCTGGTCGGTCTGTGGCAACGTCCGTTCATGTGTCTGCCTGTCTGTGTTTCCGATGTCTGGTCTGTCCGTCTGCAGCATCAGATGTGTAATGGAGTTGCAGCAGCAGCAGCGGGAGAGAACATTTGACCACTGTTGGTGGCAGCGCCATCAGTCTCATTACAAATTTATCATCTTTGCGGCTGTGTGCCATGGCACACTTACATGACAACTAGCGCCTAGTGCCCGGGCACGTGCACCTACATGTAGCTTATCTCAGTTGGACCACTCTCCGCCACAGAGCGTCTCGGTAGGCAGGCACAGGGGTCGCAGGTCGCACGTAACGCGTGTTAGTACTTTACAGCGTGGTGACAACATGAAAGAGCCCGTCTTGTCACGATGTACCGCTCCTAATTGCATTTTATTTTTGAGTGGAAGAGAGAGGCTTAAATTAATAATTTTGCTTGTCTGTTTGATCAGGACTTTGTTAACATTTACTTCTCTCACATCACTTTTGAGTTTAAAAAAAACATGCACGCTTAGTGTTTTGTTTAGTGTTTTTGCTATAACGAACGATCTGTTATAAGCGCTTATAAGGAAATTTATTTTAAGAGAACAAGAACTCGTAACAGTTGTATACTTATGATTGATAACGCAGTCTATTTATTCAAATTTGTGTGTCTGTGTGAGCGCGTGCGAGCTTTATTTACATATAGTTATTACAGACCTACGTTAAGGTTCAGACATTGAAGCTGAACGCCTTTTTAATTACGATTATTATTAGATTATTATTCAGCTAGAGTTTCTTTCTGTAGATAGAAAGTAGTTTTTGCAGACTGGCGTGAAAAAAAAAAGTTGTCAAAACAAAATATGCTCAGTGGAAGAATCAAATAACTAAAATACAAATACATTCGAAGTAAATTTGAGCAAAGTCGTCGGTCATGTGACCAACGAGGACCTTTTTTTTATGGAGGATGCTACAGACTGTTTCATAAAAAAAAAATTTATCCGTGCCAGAGGCCGAATGCATGCATACATTTTGAAGAAACTAAATATCGGAAGTGTATGTGTGTTAGATGATTGTTGTAGGAAGTCTATGGCGTGAAAGGAGATGAGCTGCTTCTTTGAGTGTCTGTATGTGAGTGAGAGAGAGAGAGCGTGTGTGTTTGAATATTTGTATGTACCCGTGTTATCTAAACTCAGGGTGCTATACAGGGAGAGAACTTTCCTATAGAGTTATCGACGCCGGGTGCTCACGGACCTCCAATATTTGTCGCAACCATTTTAAAAAGCATCCGGCATATGTAACAGGAATGTAAAAGCATTTCAGCTTTTTGTCGCGGCCATTCAAAAGTCACCGGGTGCTTGTAACGGGTATTTGACTTTTGGAGACGATACTCAGCATGTGAAGCAGGCTTTCAAAACATCAATCTTCTGCAGCAAAGCACTTAGGTGCCAGCAAGCAGCAAAAACATGGCGAGTTGGATGCTTGATCGATGCCCGCTTCACTCGGAAGCAAAAGGTCTTTGGGTGAAAACAGCTCATGATCTATTCAGTGCAATTCCTGCGTCTACCTTGTTACCCGCCTGGACCTCCACCTGAGCCATCCATCTCGGATTTGGCGGCGATCCAAAGAAATGCAATGCTCTTCATCTCATCTGCAATACTTAGATGATAAGACTTTATTGTTGATCCCAGGTGTTGCCACAACAAGCAAACAGTTGCGAAGGTAACAGTTGGCTTTGGAGGGTTGGTGGCAAACTCCATGGTGACAGGGAACGACATTCACACTCACACTCTACAAAAAAAAAAAAAAAAAAGGAGGGGGATGCGTGAGTGAAAAAAAAGTGCGCGCATGCCCCATCTCAGTGGTATCATCACAACATATGTTGCTTTCAGTGGTAAAGGAGAAACCAATACTAATCAAGAAACAAAATTCTTTGAAAAATGACTCACCCGGTTATCGCAATCACAAAAAATGATGTAATATTCAGAATAAGATAAAACTTCATAACCATAATTATTATTTACATTTAAGCTTTACAATTCAATGTGACAAAAACCAAAACAAAACACTCTGCGTCTTCTTTAATTAATGTTTTGTTTTGTGGTAAAGTAGTGTTTCTTTTTCCTTTCTTTAAATCGAGGGGTAAATCAAAGAAAGTATAGCTTTTCTTATTCTGTTATCATTGTAAATAAAGATTTGTCATTCTCTCTCTCTCTTGGTTCCTCTACATGAGAATAATGTCTCAAGGAAAGGGAAAAAAACATCATTCTTGCCCACTCAGCATCTTTTTTTTTGAGCAGTCGGCTGCTCCCCTTCCCCCTGGTTCCTACGCCACTGAACAAGTAAATTAGTTCTGTGGTCTATTGACTTCATCTTTAACGACCCAGATAAACTTGTTTGACGAAAAACCCAGATTACGAGACACTCAAACCAGGAGAGGGAGGATTGGTGTTTTATGCCGAGTCAACAACTTTAATATATCAGCTAATATATCACGGACAAGCAATCAGCCCTGTAAACAGATGCCACACGCAGAGAAAAGAATAGCGTGCCCGAGACGAGAGTTGAACCCAGGACATCCAACCCTTACTAGATTGGTGACAGGCACTAACCGTTGTGCCACCGGACCGCCCTAAACCTGATGACAATCGACTACAAACTTGTGTTCAGTATTGCTAAAGTGAACAAGCCAGCGTTGCTCTATTCATGACTGTTTACTTTATCAAAATTGTTTAAAAAAATGATGCGTTATTTATTCTTAACTTCAGCATCAGTAAACAATGCACATCAATCTTGGTTACTCGCGGCAAAACTCTCACTTACCCTTTTCGCAGCTTTGACAAAAAAAACATGATTGGATGTTTTCTTGCAGTGCGCACGATGAGACTTTTTTTCACCAAATAAATCAGACTTCTCACAGGCGTCTCACACACAGCATGTCTTCACGGAAGTGGCGCGATCATAATAAAACAATCACCGGAAGGAGCTCATCTTTCAAAGAAAACTTTTTTCGGTTTCTATTGGCAGTTTGGCTCTGGATGTATACACGCTTGCGAGGAACATCAAGCACATTCAGATCATCTTGTTGATGAAAGTCAAAGACGATTAGCTCACAATTGATACATGGAAGCTCGTGTACAGTGGAGAGGCCTTTTTATGGAAATAAAAATTGTCAGGGCAGCCATGATGAAACACACACATAGATCATCAGTTGAATCATCGATGAATGAAATGATCCAATTTTTCTTCATCCACAAAATTGTTCGCACTCAAAGTCTCCACACAATACACCAACATAGTCCTCCCCCCAGTTAAGAACGGTAACTCTGAAATCCACCTGTGACGCACTTCCCTCTGGAGAGTTCCCATCATGATTACCCGACGGCTGTGGGTATTGCGTGACGCACACATCGCTTTTGTCATCTACAATGCCACGGCTGGCAATACAGCATCAACACCGCTGACTTGGTTAGTAAGTCGTTGCCAAAAAAGTTTACATTAATTGACCATTAATTATCAACTATTACAAGGCTAGCACGATGTAACAGACCATCTCAGATCACGTGACCGTTCTAACAGTCTAGCCTTTTGTCACTCAGGGTGGACATAATGAGCGATCGTCACACTTCCACCCACACATGAGAAAGTTGTGGATAAATTTTGCACAGCTGGGAAGCTCACAAGAGAATACAGAAACATCTCATGCAAAATTTACCTGTAGAGAAACTATTTGTCATTAAAGGTAAATAGCAAGGGTATAGGAAGTCCTAGGACGCTGGGAGCAAAATTGATGGGGAGAAGAAATAGTAAACGTAGTCATTGAAATTACTAAACTGTCACCACTTGTCACTGAATCAGGGATATATAACTCTGGGTGCAATAAAGTAGATATAAAATACAGACTAAAAGAAAGGAAGACACGCGCAAGACAGATGGACGTGCTACAAGTAACCGCTTACTGATACTCAACTCGTGCTCTTTGATTCTGTGTTATCAAAACACGGATCTGAAAGGTATTTTGACCTTTTACAAAAGCAAAGGATTTGTGAAGTGCTCATCAAGTAGGTGCATTTATGAGAATTATTGCATCAGGCATGAAAACAGACCGTGTACCCAGCTTGTACCCAAAACGCTTATGACTCAAAAAGAAAACAGACTTTCCCCAAGTTGCTCAATCTCACCCGTAGTCACCAACATGCAATGTAGTGATAACAATGTTGTCACATGTCTGTAGCCTCGGTCTTCCAACAGCTTCCATTGAACTTGTCATCGTTGGAACGAAAACTGTTTGCAGAACACTCTCGAAGCGAAATCTTTGCTAGAATACTTTGCTCCGATGATTTTTTGGGGTAAACTGTCATTAATGGGGTAGCTTACAACCCTCTCCAAAGCTATAATGTACAATCAGGTGTAGGGAACGAGGCCAAATCGAACAGTTTCTTAGTTGCCATGAAACCCATGCGTACTTTCTGTTCCAGTTTGTTCTTGGTCGGTCCGTTAACGATTCCAGTATTGGCTGGAGGGGGAAACACACAGACAACGGTCTTTGTGTGTCACACTGAGGGAGAAATGGCCTGGGGATACAACATGTGATGAAGAACTGAACTGTGGTGCGCTCACTCCAATGCAAACACTTTTTAAACAAAGCAGTACATAAGTACATTAATATTTTCTTCTTATTGATGGATCAAACTTTTTTTAAAAAAGACATTTTTTTCGACTATGTCTTCAGTTTCCCATTTGAAACTTGGAAGTCCTGCTCAAGTTTGTTTACATTGTCTTTCTTCAGAATTGTCCCTTTTCGTATGTTCTCAAAATGTAATTAAGTACTCAAGATCATTTTGATAGGTTTCACAGATCATCGTCAATGCTTTGAAGTTAGGCGTTTCGACACAAAGGTGGCGGCTTACAATATTATTTCTCGAAGAAAAACTGCAACCAAATAAATGAAGAAGAGCAAGGATCAAAGTCAGAAATTATGCAAAATCTGGCAAATAATTTGTGGCATAAAGCGGACATTATTTCCAATAACTATTTTTTTTACATATTTATTTTGTTTACGGGGAGTTCATAGACTATAGCTATTTTTTTTCCTGAGAAAATTACTCCTAAGAATTACTCATGAGGTGTAGTTAAGGGATTTTGGTTTAGTATTAATTTAGGATATTCTGTTTCCTGGTTTAGTTTTTTTTTTTTGAAACATTACTACCTGTCTCTTTATGAGGAGGAATTTTCTTACACTCGCTTGCCCCCAGTATATCGGAACACATGCTATTTCTCTTTCGATCCGACACTTTTATTCGGAGCAGGAAGTCACTGGTTTTCTCCACGTAGTCGCAGAAATTTGTCCTTCCCTCACCATATCTCTGAAATCGTCTTTAGGTTGAGGCACTTTGCTACCAAATAAACCAAGAAAGCAGCCAACCATACCACCGAGACCTCAGACTCAGTATAACATCGTCCTGCCCGAGCTCACACAATCAAGCCTCTCTGAAGTCACTGGTCTTCAAACTTGTTCTGAGGTCACCTCCCGCCGAGAGCAAACATCAGATTGATATCAAAATACACGGAGCCAGAACAACGGTGATGGGGTGGTGTAGTAAAGGGTACCAGAGGGAGGGGCAATTAGCAGTCGTACTAGTGTGTGCAAACTGAACCACAAGGAGAGTGAATTAACGGCCAGAGGTGTGAAGCAATCATCGCCTGAAAAATAAAATGTGCTGTCCACGCGAAACGGTTTTTTTATTTTTTTTTTTTTTTGGGTGGGAGGAGTGAGGGGAGGAGAACGAAAGACATTTCTACAGTCGATTGCACTACTTTCTTCCTTTTGTTTTTAGACAAAATGGCCGCATGTCTGCACCGACGATACACCGACGAGGCAAAAAGTGATCGATGAGTGAATGTCTGATTAACCTAGAAAACCTGCTGTTACCCCGGATAACAGGATACCCAGGCTCGGGAAGCTGGCACAGGTGGAGCGGAAAAACCCTCTCTGCCCGTCTTAACGTCCAATGGGAGTGTGAGAGGGAGTGAATGAATGAAACCTCTCACTGGTGTCTTTACACTAGCCTCACAGACCAGACCCTTTCTACTGTTTGAATCACACCTAGCGCTAGCAGCAGAGAGGAGGGCGAGGAGAGAAAGGACAGAGTAGATGGAAGTGATGATGATATTAAATAAAACATGGCTGCTATCTTATTCTTGATATGTCTTCCTGTTGTTGTCGACACCTATAAACGGATAATGATGGATAATCCATGATGATGGTTTTGATGATTATGGATAATGACGATGGATGAGATCGACGATGTAGATGACGATCTTATAATGATAAGAGGATGACGAAGATGGATAATGATGATACTCGTGATGCAAACTGTGATACAGAGGGAATGATAATGATAGTAACAGTGATTACAACAACAACTGCAGCGAGACATCCTCCTCCTCGTCATCGTTCACCAATCATCCATCCTCCTTCTTTCCTTCCTCATCCACCCATCCTCCTTCCTCATCAATTGTTGTGCGCGTGAAAGTGTTAGTAGTGTGGTGTGTCAAGGATCCTAAAAAAAATCAGTAAAGAAAGTGATTGCAATATATACAGAGGCCTTGATTAGTATTAAATAAAGTGTAAAATTAAAAAAATTAACCCAGAAACCGACATCTGCCTGATTAAAGCCGCAACCACAGGAGGAGATCAATAAGAGGCAGTCAACACAAGTCCACAAGACAAGTCGGCCATCTCCATCCTCCATGAGCTCATTTCACGCTTGAGTGGTTTGCATCATGACTGGAATGCACAGACAGCCACACATGACTAACAGGGACAGATGATTATGTTGGGTTAAGACCGCGGAATACGATGCTAAATTTTTTATGTCCCGGCCTCTCCCGGGAGGAAAAGACGATGTCTCCTTTCTCGGACATACATCCCTCCCTTCCTCTGAGGACAGCCGAGCAGACAGGAGGGTCAGGGTAATATTTCACAAGACAGGGTGAACACAGATTTCACACATCCACGTCAGCAATTCATATATATGCGCATTACCATGATTCAACATCGTTCTTTCGATTCAACAGTTTCTGCGAAAATAATTGTCATCGGATAAACACTTTCGACTAGTTAAAGCTAACTTTGTATTTTTTTTAATTTTCTTTTTTTTTTGAGAATTGCAGGAAACAACAAGAAAATGTCAGCCTGGTCCTCGCTGTCTGAATTTAAACAGAAAGAGTATTTCCTGGAATATGGAGTCTTTATCAACGTAGGTTACATGTTCTTCCGCTTTATATCTTTGACAGCAGAAAATATGTTCATCCGTTAAATAAATGATTCTGTAGCATAGAGCCTTGAAGATGATATTTATTGGGAGCGGGGTTATTTTATTTTCTAGAAAAATTCTCCTTTTGGTGTCACACGAAAAATAAACAATTCACGCACTCACTCACGAACAGACGCACAACGAATACGCACGTGCATGCACACACACACACACGCACGCAGAACCACAAGAGCGTGTACACACACACAAACACAAACAAAATCTCCATCTAATCGCATATACACTAACACAGTTTTGCACGTGCATATCTACGCCTTTCCCCCTGTTAGTATCCTCCAGGTGGACATCCTGTAGTCTATGCTCCAAGTGATGCTCGGGGAAGCAGGCAAGCGTGCACAACGGACTGTGTACTCGACACACCAGCATCAGCAGCCAACACAAACACGAGTGTATGGGTAATCAACTTCGCCGCCTCTCTCTGGGGTCGCTAGAGGGCGCTAGGGAGATTAGCAAATGGATGAGACTTCGATCACCGGGCGCACAAGCAGGTGGTCCTCCGCTGATCACGTGCCACCTACTGGCGTGCGCGTGCAGAAAATGGAAATAGGTTTATCACGTGCTCCTGCGGAATTTTTGGCAGAGTGCTTCAGGAGTTCCGGGCAATAACAATAACAAATGGACTAGAATCACGGGCCAACAAAATGATCGAATTATAGGCTGTAAGAGTTTTTTTTTTTTTTTTTTTGGGCTGTGAGGCCTTTTGTTGGTACAGTCGAGTAACCAAATAAAGTAGAGAAAAGAAAAAAAAAGAAAGAAAAAGAAAGAAAATTATATTTATCGCTCCACCACGCATGCCTTTCCATCTCTATAAAATCAGCTTAAAAACGTTTCTGATTTGTTGTTACCAGCTTAAATTCCTTTTGGTTTCCACTTTACCAACTGAATACGATTTATTTCTATTGTCTTAAGAGGAGCTGTCGTCTGCCTGTGACCTATCAACTGTCTTGTCTGTGTGTGTGTGTGTGTCAGAGTGCTATTGATAGGGAGAGATCTTTTAGAAAGTTTTTGCTGACCGCAGATGGTCTCTTCAAACGGTTCCCTATCTTGAGAGGCATCATGGGACAGTTCTAATGGCCTTGCCATCAGCTTTTAAGGCTAAAAACAAGATAAGAATATTCTTTTAAAGGGCGGTGTAGTCAAAGATAAAGAACGTGACCACGAAAATGGAACGAAGACTTTTTGCATTGAGAAGATTTGGAAGATAAGAACTGGGCAGAACAGACGACACCCACCTTCCCATGTCAGCAGTTTTATTCTTTTGAGCCGTTAGAGGAGGAGTTGGGGGGAGCAGGAGGTGCCTTTGAGGGAGGAGGTGGATTAGAAGGCTGTTCACTGTTCTTAAGTGTTTCATTTTTTCTTGATCTTTGCTGATTGCTTCCCAGATTGCATTCCCGGTATCCTGCCCGTTTTTCGTGGAGCCGCACGAATGAAGTAGAGGCTTCATTATCTAAGTTCATCGTTTGACAGAAACTCGAGGTGCAGACGTGTGTAGGTGGATTGCTGTCTGTCTGCCAAGACCAACGCTTAGCCTCTTGCAAAGTTCTCCGCTGTTAGTCTCGGCGAGCCTAAACAAAGAATGTGACTAAACCGGAAGCTTTGTCGTCTCATGCCTCGTTTTAGCAGTTAACTGGAAAAAAATCGTCTGCCAGCAGTCCAGTAATACAAGTTCGTGGACCTATGAGGTCGGAGATACTCTGGATATCTCAGTCGTGCGTACTGTCCACAGCTTTCCCGACAGAGGGATTTTTTTGGTTGTAGATACTGAGCGAGGGTCAAGAAATGTGTGTGTGTGTGGTTTAAAATGCATAATCTATTTTTGTAAGAATGTTATGCACGAGGACAATGCGAGAGCTTAAAGAATATGCGTTGCTCAGTCATCTACTTGTGACGTCAAGGAAAGAAATGAGGCGTTGAAACATTTTCACAGTCTATTGCAAAAAGCTCAAAGGTTTGTCCCTCGTGAGCAGGGATTTAGTGATTGCTGAAAGACACTTTTAATGAGATAATTCCACTGATTTAAAATAATTTTGCACAAGGGTCAATCTTTAACTGTTCGATAGAATTAAAAAAAAAAATGTTTTACTTTTCGACCACAATACAAACATTCCAGCGTGCTGCTTTCCTCCCACCACAGTAACCCCTCCCCTTCTCTTGTATTGACACAACAGTCACACACACATAGTCAATCTGTTAGCATTTCAAATAAATAAAAGGAAAAGCTTTTTTTCTGACAAGGATGAAAATTACAAAAATCTGACGATTGCAAATCCTTCAATTTTTTCGCAAAATGAAGACCAAAGGATATATATATAACACCAATATTTCCAGGTCTAGATTTTCCTATAGCTACCGAATGATAATAATAATAATCATCATCATCATCATCATCATCATCATCATCATCATCATCATCATCATCATCATCATCATCATCATCATCATCATTTAAACCACGTGATTTATTGCTCTATCTATGGCTTTATATTTATTTATGTTCACACCAGTTTACAGCGCTGGATGATTTGTTGTGACAGAGAGTTTGGTTGTTAGCTTGGCGTAAAACACAAGTCACCCCACCCCACCTTTACACAACCATCACGAAGAACTTATCTCTTTCTGAAAAATAGGATAAATGGTTTCTTGTTCAGCTTCCTCAAAATGTAAATAAAAACAGTGAACAAACACAAGCCATCTGCCATGTATATCACATTACCAAAAGAAAATAGTATTTCATTCAGATTATTGAAAGCAGGTGATCGATTTCGGTCCGTGGTTTTGTGAAAAAGAAAGATAGAGAAAAAATTGAAAGAAAGAGAAACACCGGAAAAGTCGGCGATACTGTTCATCCACACTGAACAGCTGCATTTGCTCTCATGTCACATCCAATGCTCTTTTCAGCATCTGCACCCGCGTCAGTATGTTCATACATAAGCGAGTCAGTAGAAACACAAACAAAGATAAAGGAGGAGAAGGGGAGGAATTTGTTTGTGTTTTACGCCGTGCAAGCAACTCATGGCGAGAGAAGGAGAGGGAAGAAAGAAAGAACGTACCAAAAAAGAAAAAAAAACCCGAACACACACATAAAAGAAAACACATGCACGTACAGATGAAATAAGAAAGAAAAAATAACAAAGAACGGGAAAAAAATAAAATAAATAAACGAAGAAAAGAAACAAACGAACAGAAAAACAAACGAACACAGGAAAGAATGAACAAAAGAACAAAAGAAAAACAAAATGTATAAACAAACATGCACCAATAAGACCTGCGATTGCAAGGACGGGCGTGCCTGTCATCGACTGAGGTTCGACTCCTTTATATTTATCTTCACTGTAAGCCCTCGGCCTCTTCGCCATTACGTATGCCGACAAGAATTGGCTTTACTCATCCTAACCATCTTCCAGTGATCAAAAGACTCTGCCCTTAGTGCAAAACTAATTAAAGCTGGGCTGGCACCTTGCAGATGCGCCGTCTTTGACACCAGACCGAGTGGTTCACTTTCGTCCGGCCTCCCTCTCGTCTTCAAAGGCTCGAGAATGGACCACTGGTCCCTCCCTCACACATCTCTCAATTATGCCTCCGCCACTCTGCACCTCCAAGCAATCGCCGGAAGTACTCGGGTCAATTCTCCAGGAAAATAACATTCTTCAGGACCGTTGCTGCTACAGTGTCATTCAGTGTGTCACGAATCATTGAACTAAGATTTTGTAAAAAAAAAAAAAATAATAAATAAATAAAAAATCTGTAAATGTGCAAAAAATGCGGCATTTACGCATTTTTCACTATCATTAAATAAAATTAATATTAAAAAGCCATAAAGACAGACCTGCTCGTAATTGTGCGCTTTAATTTACTTATTTGATTGGAGTTATCTGTCCTGTTTTGTTCTTTCTCAAAATACATTGTCTTCATTCTTTTCCTCCGCATCCGTGTTTTGTCCACATTTCAACCATTTCTCTTTATTTGTAATCAATGCAAAACGGGTAAAAGGAAACGATATAGCCGAAACACCATGCACTTATAGAAGAAATATAAGGAAAACAATATGAAAACAGGATTGGAAAGTCGAGGAAAACAAACGAGAAAACTCAAGATACACGATGTGGAAAGAAAAATGGAAGAAAACGAAAGTGATCCGAAAGCAAAAGGAAAAACCCAAGAAAACCGAAATAAAAGCAAGCGCGGGAACGGGAGGAAAACAATATGGAGAGAAGATGGAAAACGAGGAGGAAACACCTGGGTGGAAATTCGAAACATTCATCAAAAAAACGGGGAGAAAACGTGAATAGAACTATTTGGAAAAACAAATAAAACGCTAAGAAAACAACGTGGAAACGAGTGGAAAAGAGCACAGAAACACAAGGGCACGAAGAGGCACACAGCATTAAATAAGCCAGGCCGGGTTCAGTGGACCGTGAAGGGCACAGAAGGCAAGCTGAGGATCTCTTGCCGACGTCATCTGTACAAATGGCGCGAAGGAGCGACAGCATCTGACGCCATCGGCTCCTGTCCTGGATCATTAATCTTGCCGAGCCATGCAAGGGCGCGAGACAAGATGGTGTCGTTGGTATTGTACGTGTCGCATTCAAGGGACCTATCGCCTTCAACTTTTTTGTTGTCGGGAGGGGAAGTATGGAGATACTGAATAGCTTTTTTTTTTTTTTTTTTTTTTTTTGGTATCGGCACGGGGGCCTTTCTGTGTGCAAAGGAGAAAGGCTGTAACCTGCTATTTGCACGAAGTAGTTTATCGCACCCCTACCTCTCTCAATCTTATTCATTCACAGAGAGAGAGAGAACACGTTCTTACTTTGCATGCTATGCTTGCATTCTCTCAAACGTTTGCAATATTTATCATTATTAAACCATTATTTTCTGTGTTTAAATATCAATTAAAGTGAAAAAGGTATACAGTGAAAAAAATTGTAAGCAAGAAAACATCAAAGAACAAAACTACAACAACAACCCCATCCACCGCCCAAGAGCGCCACACCTGGAAGACCACCTGTCTACTCACCTGAACGTCGAAATGGTGGAGCGACGTGGAGTCAGCGCCTCCTTCAACGTACCCGACTCCTCTGGAGACATTTTTTCTGAGTTGGACCTTCGCACAGTCATCTGCGTCGGTGGCACCAGGTTCACACTCTTTCTCTTTGCTTTTGATGTCACAACACCGGAAGACAACCCGTCGCCAACAGTAACCGTCTCCGGAATGTTTTCAGCGCCATGTCCTGCTGGGTTCCGACTCGGAACAGTAGCTCGCCTTGCTTCCCTCGCAAACCGATCTCTCTGACGATCCAAGACTTCCGCCTCCTTCAGAGACTGTGCCCGTTGTCTTTCGTGTAACCAAGGGAAGTAAGCCACTTCCGGTTGGGCGTCGACTTGCTGGTGCATTTTGAGATGATCTTCTTCTTCCACTTTAGTCAACAAAGCAGAGGTTTTGGGAGCCCGGTGAGGCTTTTCCGCTCGGTCGGCTTTGCACACATTTTCATCGAACTCCTGCTTGCCTTCCTTGCCGATGAAGTCGACAGCTAAGTCCTCACCAAAGAGTTCTGCAATAGCGAAGGAAGATAAGGCTAAGGCAGCAGGCGCTGAAGCATAGAAGAGCTGGTTCTTCAGCTGATAAGCATCACCAGCAGATCGCGACCTGTGAACTCGCGGGGAACCATAGTCGTCACCTTCGCCCTTCTCGTCTGACGACAGTGTGAAAGAAGCTGCTGATGTTGGTGTCGCTGGTGATGCTGCTGCAGCATCATTACACGTCGGCGTCTGCTTATCGAAGTGAACACTCGAAGATCTGCGAGGGAGAAAAAAAAAAGAAAAGAAATGAATGAATAATTCATTTGCAATGATGTTTTTAAACGATCGTGCTCCGACTAGGAGATCTGTCCAGCACATCCAAAATTGTTTAATATTTTCACGTATTCATTGAAAATAAACGGCAAAATAGTATGTTTATAAGTAAGAATGATTTTTTTTCAACAAACCAGCTAAGAAATATTGTACGCGTTCGTCAGCATGCTTACATGGTGTTCGACCCTCTCAGACATCTCCAGTAAAGATTACTTGCGAACACTGATATATCGATGTATGTGGGAATTAGCAGCATATGGTGGCTAAAATGACGAGTGTCGGAGGTTTTTCTCCAGGATTTTCCTTAAAAATGAAATTCAGAGGATCAAGAATCAAAACAGTAAAGAAAGAAAGAGGCTTATGGAAAAGTCGATGACTTTCTTCAGCTCGCGAAGCTTTTGTCAAGGAGAAGGACCTTTAGAGAAAAGCTTGCTATTTGAAATGAGTTGGGAGTGGAGGGCAAAAAAACAAAAAAGAAAAAAAAAAGAAGAAGTGATGGAGGTTTGCAGAGAAACCCAGAGCCCTAAGCGGATAGTGTCCATGCGGAGTCAGACGGAGGAGAGAAATCTGTCAGATGTCGGAGGCTCAGCCTTTTGCTATCGCACCGGAAGCCCCTGGGTCTCCGAGTCAGGTCACGTGTCTGAGAGCTCTTGTGGGTCGACAAAAAAAGCTCTTCCGGTCATGAAGAAATGGTACTCATCAGTCTACTGAAGAAATGAAGTCTTCAGAAAACTTCATGAAGCAATATTGAGAGGGGAATATAACCTCACTGAATTTGCATAAGCTTGAGGTCAAGCTTACACGAGTCTCCACAACTGCAGGTCTTAATTACAACGTGACCCATTTGTTTGTTTGTTTGTTTGGTTTTTTTTTTTTTGAAACTTGGTTTAGTGATTGTGTTAAAAATTACAACCTCAGCCGCGAGACGGTTGGTTGATACCGACTAACAGTTCATCTCAGCCATTTTGGATGGTTGAAGAAATCAAGCGTGTCACAACATGGAGATAACGAGCCTCCAGGAAGCGTTAATCAACATGTCAATCGACACAATTATGCTGTCATTTTCTCTTGCACCCATCAGTTATCTTTCGCCGATTTTCCTGTGTGTGGGGGGAAAAAAAACTATTTAACCCCGAGCGACCCATTTGTGGCTATTTTTACATTTGTGTGAAAACGATACTCAGTGTACTTAATACCCACCCGCCCACCCCACCCTGAATCTTGGAGACTGGTTTCAGCTTACACTGTCTTGTGGCAATCATTAAAAACGAGTATTTTGGTGGGTTTTTTGTTTCCTTCTTTCTTCCCTCCTCCCTTCCCTAGGGCGGTACGAAACAGGAATGATTCTCCGAAAGATTGCATCCTAGTTAAACTGAAGCCAACATGTTGCAATTCTGTCTTCATAAAATTTCTGCGGTATTTGATGACTAAGCAGGTCATGGGGTTTTTGGGGTGGGGAAGGGGTAGCTATGGAAAGTTTTTCTGCATCAGGTGCTATGTTTATAAAATTGCTACGTGTCACAAAGGTGTAAAAATCTCGGGTCAGTTTTAGTATCCACACTGTATTCTTTAGTCACATGCTAAAAATAATAGCAGTTCATTTGAGTTTGTCTGTCTCTCAAAATCTAGGCCTCAAGTAATGACCAGATACAGCATAAATAAAAGGAAAATAGGATGAATAATTGTAAATGTGAAACAAGACTATGGAGACAATGCATTTGTTATCGACAGGGAAAAAGAAGAACTCCCACGCACTCTGTCTGTCTGTCTCTCTCTCTCTCACAATCTTGCTAATATAAAGAACTAAAATTATCATTTCTTCAAAGGTAAATACGTAAATTACCTGTTTCCAAGTTTGACATGGAAAATACTGAAGTAAAGCTTAATTCATTTTTTTAATTATATTTAGACGTTAATGGTTGTGAAGTTTGGGGCTTTGGTTTCAAAATACAATTGAGCTATTATATTATAGGTCAGTTTTTAGACTAAGAACAAACACTCTCAAATAAACAAAATAAATGTCTAATGTTTAATAAAAGCTAACCGTCATTAAGCCCAAACATTGCCCTCGTCGCCATGGAGACATCGGAGCATTTCGTAACTGTACCGACATCAGACACGAGGACATGTACCCATACGAGGACAGGGTTACACATCCTCGTGGCCTGGGGCCATAAAGAAATATTCATGGTGGTATAACATGAGAGAGAGTCAGTAAAACACTCTTCTTCTGACAACCAGAGCATAAAAAATATTTCTAAGCTGTAAATAAATCTTCTTCATCAGACGTGACAAGTGGCCATCGTCAGACTCGAGTTTAAATGAAGCTGAAAAATCTCGGGAGGGGGATTGGTTATGGGCATGCACACACACATACACACTGCACAAAGCACATACATCACACACACACACATACACACACACTGCACAAAGTACACACAGAGAGCACACACACACACACACACGCACTCACGCACAAAAGCAAACAGATGCAATGTTTTTCATGATCCCAGGAAAACTATTCCAAAGATGTTCAAACGAAGCAAGCTTAATGTTTTAGAAAGATGTGTGTCTCAGCAGAAAATTGATGTGAACGCAGCTTAACTTCAAACGAAAACTTAAGCCGAGAGGATAGACCGCGGATGAAGACAAAGTGATGAACAGAGCCGCATCACGAGGAAAGCTAATAATATCTCGACTTTCTTACCCAAGCAATGGTTGCACCAAACCCGCCATCATTCAAAATTTGAACTGAATGACCGATGTTTTGATGACCACTCCGACAAGGCAAGGAGACCAGAATGAAGAATGAGCTGTGTTCAGCGTATGGTCAAGATAGGATGTACCGGGGGAGAACCCATATCCCCCCTGCCTTCCTCTGCTGTCGTTTATCTCCCCTTAAATTGTTCTGATAGCTTGGATCCTATATCTCAATTATTTTTTCTTTCGTTTATTCATTCTTTCATTCATGATGAGACCTGCTAGAATGATTACAACCGCCCGACACGTGTTATGTCTAATCAACTATCAATCGTTCCAACCTGCTGCCATTCAGCAAGTCATCCTCTCGGTAAGCAAATTAATCATTTAGTCCATGAAATCAATTTGAATCGTAATGAAAACGCCAGATGCTCTCCTTTTGTCAAAGGAACTCACAGCGAAACGTTTTACGATGGAGGTCTATGAGGGCTATTGTGCCCTCTCCTGCCCTCTCGTGCCCTCTCGTGCGTGTGCTGTAACAGCGCCACCCAGCACTCGGGAGGATTTTATGTGCGAAACGTGCAGACGTCACCGAGGTGGTGTTGCAAGGTGCGGCTTTCATGTCCGGACAATGGCTGCCCACACTCACACCGAGACCGACGAGCTCCAGTGAATGGGAGATAACCCGTGAGGTAGGTACAGCAATCAGGAAGACAACACGTACTGCTGCGTTTGTTTAGAGATTGGGTTTTTTTTTTCGCGATGATGACGATGATGCAATCATGACAGCGCAGTGGACGATGATGACAGTGAAGAAGTGATAAAGTAACGGTAGGACACAAGAGAGCACAAGATTACAACCAGTGCAATAAACAGAGAAAATCACAGAGTTTATAAAATTCCCCCCCCCCCCAAAAAA
>SRHC01003342.1:649290-669670 GCA_004794325.1 Pomacea maculata | reverse complement strand
AAAAAAAAAAAAAAAAAAAAAACCGCAAGCAGAGAAAGAACGGAGAGAAAAATGGATTAAAAACAAATTTTAAGAAAAAGAGAGAGGATGGAGTGGAAAGGGAGATTAGTGGGAGAAAAGGGAGAGAATCGTGGCATCACATTACCCGGAATGAAATATTTTTTTAGGAGGGTTGGTGTGAGGAGCATGACCGGTATTTTATCCAAGCCGGCAAATAAGGCTATACCATAGTTGGGTCTGTAAACGGGTAGCACACGAGGAGAAAGAACAACCCGAGACAAGAAAGTGTTTTTAAACAATTACCGTTACATTCAAATTTCTATTGTCACTCGTTGTTCATAATTTAGCAAGACGCGTTTAGCGAAAAAAAAATCGCTTTTAAACTGTCTGAAAACAGGAATCTTCGGAGACAGTTTCCTCGTACAGATTGTCTTGGCTACTGGATGTCGAGGTGACATTTTGTTGGAGGTACAAAGCTTTGCGGCCACAGGGGACTGTGACTGACGGGAGGAACATTCTAGTTACTGGACAACCACTCATGCAGATAGGCCTGCACAGAACATTGCCGTGTTTTGCTGCTTAGCTGACAAACAATGTCTTGTCACAAGAGAAAACATTATTTATGTCGACCACTTGCTGTGCAGCTGCTAGAAGAACTTTGTCCTCAAAAAAAGCGGCGATTTTGTAACCCAGTCCCCCGATAACCTCTGATGTGTTCCGCACCGCGTGAGTCCGCCATCAACCATTAATAACCAGGGGGCTGGGGGTGAGGCTGGGGTTGGGGTTGGGGGTTGGGGATGGGGTTGTGGCACGTGTTAGGACGTAGAACTGACGTTAACAGGTTGGCCGACCAGTGAGTGAGTTACAATCCGGCATAAAATCCTTCCGCGTATTTTACTTTTTTTTCTGCTTCACAAGTGCGCATATCTCTGTGTATAATTATTCATTAAACAAGATCATATTTCACTGCGTATAGTTTTTTTTTTTTGCTTGAATAACCATTTCTCGCCTTGCTATGAAAACATCTCAATATACTGAACTGTCAACGTATAATTTTTGTAATTACTGGAGTATTACAGCTTTTGACCTCTCGTGACTAGTGACAACAAAATTATTTCTCTCGTCCCATGCAGTCTATTTTCTGTGCTATCTCTCAGTACGGGAAGAAGATGCTCTGCTTTTGGGGGTGGGAGACAAAGTTCATGCTGAAAGTTCACATTCTTGTTCCCAGTATTTTTTAGGGGGTGGCTCCCCATTAGCCCCCTGGTTCCTACGCCCCTGTCTCTGCAATGTTGGATTAGCTACAGTTAAATGATTTGTAGTCATGTAGTGATTAGTCGGCCTAAAGACTGAAAAAAACCAGTCTGCCAACTAGACACACAATGGGTACGAAG
This sequence comes from Pomacea maculata, assembly GCA_004794325.1. Lineage (NCBI taxonomy): Eukaryota > Metazoa > Mollusca > Gastropoda > Architaenioglossa > Ampullariidae > Pomacea > Pomacea maculata. Next base: position 668,276 of record SRHC01003342.1, on the reverse strand, counting down.
ATGTTTAAGCTAAGGCTGTTAGGTACAGTAAACCACTTACAGCTTGGTACCTTTACGGATACAAAGCAATGCAATCTCACGATTAGAAGGTTAATGGGATAGAGAGAGTTGTTTTACTGGATGAAAGTTGTTTTCTTTTATTTGAGGAACACGATATGAAAAAATAAAAACTATTGAACATTTACAAAGTAATAATCGCTGTCTATAAACCAACATAAAGGTCAAATGTCATGCGCAAGTCAAGACGTCGCACTCTAACATCTGACAGCGAAACAAAAAAAAACAAACAAATAAACTGCAAGGCGTGAACTTTTAAAGATGTCTACACGCCCCGTCATGCAATCGAAAGTTCCACAAGTATTTCTAGACTTCTTGCTCAGTTGACATACAAGTCTCTTCTACAACAATCATGCCAATGTGTTTTGCACCCAGCTGATTAGCTGATTGCGTTTCAGCATTTCACGCTGGGTGAGACTTGTCCCGGGGTGTGTAGGGTGGGAGGACAAGCCACCCGGCAATACGAAGAACTGTCTGGTGTACACGCCCAGAACTAGATGAAGTCACGCAGCAGGACACACTTACAGACGATGTTCACGGAAGTAGAGATGTTAGCTCCGGGCCATGCCTTCTCCATGCTCCATTTGCTCTGTGCAATTAGTTTAAGCGACAGATGCTGTTAGGACTTGTTGTGTCTAGAAGTTTCATTCAAAGTTGGACAGGGAAGTAGTTCCAATGTCTACTATCTCATGTTTCCCGATTTTGTTTTCAAGTGAAACTATGTCGATATGCATCATTGACAAGATTTAAAATTAAAAAACAAAAGCCAACAAACAAAACTAAAAAATCCCAACACAACAACAAAAGAAAAAAAAACAAAACAAAAACCCCCAAAAAACAAACAAACAAACAAACAACAACAACAAAACAGCATGGCACTTTTACAGGTGCCTCCCAACCATGACCTCCACGTGTCCAGGCAGAAGCCTAGCTGAACATCAACTACTATGTTGGTATCTAGGTAACAGAGCAACGCAGCCTTTGAGAAACGCCGACAACTTGCGAGATTCACCCCGTGGCTGGGGGTTGGTCACCTCATGATGCTGATAAGCAACAAGCACAATGAATAGAGAACTTAACACCTTGGTACACACAGACTGAGTCGATGACAGAGAAATAGTGGCACCTGTCCGAGTCTGCGGTGCACGAGAGGAATTTTGTCGTACAATGGGCCACGCGGCAAATATTAGGACTACTTTTTTTCCCCATCGGGTCATGTTGGAATGTGAACACTGGGCATTGAGTGCCACGACTACATGAGATCCAGAAGCTCAAACTATGCCATGAGATAATTTCTTTTTCTTTTGGCTTTATTTAAAACTAGCCTCAAAGGAATGAGCTGTAGGCGGCACTGACAGACGATATTTAGGCCTCAAAAATGTTGTGTCAGTATTGCATCAATGTTTTAAACACCAATAGGCGAAAAATAGAATAGCTAGAAGCAAATTAAGCAATGGCCACTAGTGTTTTTATCCAGCTGCTTGCTTCAAACGAGCGTTAACAACTTTCTTGTTCCGAAAATATCTCCTACAGTAACACCGCCTCTACTGCTTTTTGAAGTTAATCATGAATGAGATGTCTGGAACGTGCTCCTGTGTGTGTTTGTGGTTCGAGAGATGGGAGAGAGATGCTAAGTTTATCGATAATCTTTTCCATCAACTTCTGTTTTTTGTATTTGGGATACTTAGCATGGTAATGGAGAGCACGAATAGTTTGGTCACATTCTATAAAAAATATTCTATTATTATTCTATGTGTGGCAATATAGTTATCATAGGCATCATAATATTACCTCTAAGATAGATAAAGATGGAAGCAATTGCCGTCCACAAACTTGCAAACCGCAGATCTCAGAAGTAACAAAAATAGTTTAAGTGCACGCCCTGCGTCTGGCCCCACAGCTTCTTCCTGATGCTCCCTGTCACCGCAGCATGGATCGAGGGTAAAATCATAGTCGAGGGTCGCTACGCACGTTCGGCTCCGAGCTGCTGTTTACTGGATGCTTACCGTCCACCAGAAAGGAGCAGTCGGCTAAGGAAGTTAGGAAGCGAAGGTACACAATAACCGTGAGGTTATATTATCATGGATCCATAGCTATACAACAACTCCCAGACTTGGATCCATAGCTAGGTGGGATACAATAAAGGTGTATTATCTTGGATGGATAGTGACATCTAGAGCACCACATTGTTGCAGGCTCCTTTACTTGCATGAAAGTCAAACAGCTGGGGTTCTTTTCCCTTCTTGGCTCTCTTTTATCGACAAAGGCCATCAACTACAAGCAGGCCACAGACCCAGTAGCTGTGTCTATGCATCGATGCTACAGAAACCGATGACTGCCGGCAAGTGATGAAAACGAATGATAAGCCATAGGCTAAAACAAGTAAGTTGCCTTAGTTACGACGACAAAATTATTGACGGTTGGTAAAGTTACTACTGAAGGTACTAGCTAGTCGACCTTTGATGACAAAAGGTCCAACTAGTCCTAGTAATGGACAAACTAGTCCTAGAAATAGTAAAAGCTACTCCTAGCATGGACAAAGCTATCTCTAGTAATGGACACAGCTAGCTATAGTAATGGACACAGCTAGCTATGGTAATGGACACAGCTATCTCTAGTAATGGACACAGCTAGCCCTACTTCACGTGCAAAGATTTGCCCAACACAACGACTCACCTGGTCGTATCTACTGAAGGCAGGTGTCGCTGTTTCTTTTTCCTTCCGAACAATGGCATTGTCTTTACCTTGCAGCTTCCATTGATGATCACCAAAAATTACATTTTGAACGAAGACCCTGCAGCTGCAAGGAAAGATAACACTTCATTAAACTTCCCGGAGATGTCTTTAGCGACACAGGAATCCCACTTTCAGTTTGTTTATACTTGGACGACTTCTGGTTGAGAGGATGGACTTACATCTTCGTTGCATGTCGTGTGTGAACCATTTAGTTTGTAAAGCAGATGAACTTTGACCTCATGCGTATCCCTTTGTTAGCAATATGTCCAGCACAGAAGTTCTCCATCGTCTTTCTTTGTTGGCTATGCTTATCTTTCGTTAAGACTGATTCTTTGTTTGTGTATATATATATATCTATGCACGCACTGTCAGACACCGGCTGCTGAGGTTTCAAGTATCCCTACGCACTTGCACTCAACTGTCATTGCACGCTTCACTGAAAAACCTCAAGTCGGAGACGCCTGTATACAATTTCTCTTATCATAGACATAAAATAATAACCCTGAACAAGTTCTAACCTCGATAAAAATTCTTTCTGTGAACTGATGACTCTCGTCCTCAAGCCAGCCTTGTAATTACACGTGTCGACTTTTTTGTAATTGTAAATACTAAATCCAGCTAATCACAGATGATAAAAATATTTCCTTTGTAGATAATTTTTGTTGGATTTTTTTTTCGGGTTTTACGGAAATGCGGGAATCTGATCTCTCCGCTCTCTGAATCCTAAATAACACAGTAAGCTGATTTACTCCTCAGTGTTAAAAGTCCTCACAAACTCTCACATCCATGTGACAAAAGACGGAGGGAATTCGATCCCCACACCCGACTCCTATTTTTAGCTCCGGTCGGACCAGTCCACCCATCGTCACCTCACTTCCCGCAATGCCGGACATTTCTCAGGTTAGCACATTTTATGAGGGTGGTGGTGGTGGGGTAGGGTGGAGAAGGTACTCCCTTGATCTTCTGCCTCGTGCGCCATCGACTGGACGATGTTCCCGGGTAGGTTTGCACCGCGGGGAGACAATATACCCGAAGCTGTCGCTTATTGATCTGCCGGCAACTCGGGTCGCTCGCTCTCTCCGATAGATCGATGGCAGAAACCTGCGGAGAAGTAAAACCAATCAAGCAGAGGAGTGCGGTCTTGTTTTATGATCTCCGTGTGATGAAAAAAAGTCCCGTTCGTGAAACATTTTGGGGTCTTCCTGTCCTGCTGTAGTCAACCTGCAGTCCTTGAGATTTGTGATTCCAATGAAGGGGATGTTGGCAGGTTATCTGTCATCGCAAACCTTCACCTGTCCTTCTCCACCTTACACAACTGAACTCCAAGACTTTCATAATCGTCTGAAAGGACTCCAGTCCATAGCTGCAAGTCCAGGACCAACCGCCGAATTGTTTGAAATAAACTGGCGCAGTTCACAACAAAGGTTTGCTGTTCACCATATACACAAAGAACAGAAACTTTATTTCCGCTTTAACTCGTCCACCTGTCGTTCATTCTGCGCTGACACTGGGCGAGTCCCGACACGATGTTGAAAGGAACTGAAAGTAGTTTTCTCAGAAATTCCATGGGAGGAACGATATATAACCGAACTGCTCAGTCATCTGCTTAACTGACACAAAGCAGACGACAACCTAGCGTTAACTTTATGCTAATAGCTTGCGAAAGAATGGAAGCAGGAATAGCTGATCGGTGCTGGCCCCTTGAATGAAGGAGGGAACTGCTTAGGAAGAATGTATTTAGCATACTTGTTATTTGAAATCCAGTCACACCCGCCAAAAGTTGAGTCGCGCGACGAGGGGCTGTAGGGTCTGATGAGAGCGACACAATGGAACCTGATATGCTAAAAACACTCGGAAACCCTCCACAGCCTGGGGTGAGCACACACACGCACACACACACACATGCACACACTCATGCACACACACACACGCACACACACACACATGCACACACTCATGCACTCTTGTTTCGCAATCGCCCGCCGTGGAAGCCCTTCATCACATCATATGAAAAACCCGTGGAGTTCTTTTACACTTACCCGCCGCAAATTCTATTGGGTACCTTCACCCGGGACTGTACCTCCACCCCACCATCCCACCACCCTACCACCCGGCGACCCAGCGATCAAACAGCTTGCTTGCCCTTGTCCTCTGACAGTTGGGTTGTGTGAGCACAAGCGAAACCAGAGCGTCCCTCCCTCTCCCCCCAACCACCCCGACCTTTCCCCACCTTTCTTGCGAAATGCTGTCATGCACCCGGACACCAGTCCACCAACAGCTCACGGCACAAAGCCGGGTGTGAGTGTCTCCACAGTAACCGGACGCTTGTTCGATCAGTGTGCAGTCATCGGACGTGACTGTTCAACCTACCCGTAAGGTTGATCCACCCGGGACTAAAGCTGACTAAAGCTTCCATAGAGACACCAATCCATAGAGTATAAAATCTGAGAGTCGGTAGTCACTTTAGACACGAGTGTATAGCAAAGAGCTCATTATAATTTGTTTAGCCTTTCCATGGGTACATAGTCCGATGAAAGGGACCGATGAGAAAGAAAGAAAGAAAAAAAATCAAGTTGCGAAAGGTTCGAGTTAAGGAAGTTCTTCAAAAAAAACTTTTTTTTACTGTGGATATTTAATTTTAGCCAAATGTTCATTTCTTGTCATTCTTTTGAAGACACCCGGCACCCCGTGGAGACGGAGTCGCGCTTATCGCACACGTGTTTCTGTACAGAGAGGACAATACGGGTGGGCAGGGTCGGTGATTCTACACTTTTCGATGTATTTTCAAATGGTTTCAACATGTTGACCAGCTTAAAATTATTCGAGTTGTGGGAGTTGTGTGCCGATTCGAGCTACGGAAGTTGACTATGCATTGCTTTAATTGGAAACCAACCAACTGATGCTAAAAATTCGTTATGGAGAATACGGACTTACGAAAGGTCGACTTACAGAAGTTCGACTTTATTTATATATATCGCTCATTCATTCAGTTATGCTTCAACAGGTACGAGCTGACGAACGGTTATATCGGTCCATCAATACTGGTCGTCATGGGGAAACATGAAGAGACAACATCGCTAGCATCAACTGATAACATCATCTACATGTTGCTCTGTGGTGGGTGACGACCAGCAAACTGTACTCCATGTACACAGCATTTCGCAACCTGTTTGGCAAGGGTTAAAGTACACACTGGATCTCTCTCTCCCCCACACACGCACACGTCCACTCTTTTATCAGCATATTTCGAATACTGCCGTGTCCAAGGTGAGAGGACAGGTCCTCCATTGAAGCTCACAGGACTGTAATGTATCGTAACACCGAGGTTAGTGCTCTCAAAAGGTCATTTCACTTTGGGCAAAAGGTTGCTCGTTTGGGGTCTATTCCATTCTCACCCTGTAGCTTTGTTGTATTGAGGTCTCATTTCCTAGACTAGCTACTATGATATATCTCCATAGCATGTAAATAAACATTTACCGCAGCAGGTACACGAGATCTGTAGTCGGGACTTACCTGTGGAATGTCACACCTGTCCTTGAGCGTTTGACACCCTAGAGGTTCTACTTCACTGAAGTCTGTTTCAAGTGGTTGATAGACGATACCGTGAAGACCTCAAAGGTGATCATTCAAGCAATGAAATGAAATAAGAAGACAGAGGAAAGCAACAGTAGTGTGACGAGTGTCTGGGCTACACTGTCACTCCTTTAACACTGGTGTCATCGAATACAGTTATCTACCTGACAACCTGACCATTCACAACCGAATTTGACTGTCAGTCGGCATGTTAGTGGTGACTGTGACAGCTACTACATCAGGACTTACAGAGATGCTAAGAGAGTTTTGAAATTAATGAATAATTCAATTCAAACAAAAAGACTGTTTCTTGGAAATTCTGAGTCTGAAGGTGTCCTGCACTTGCCCAGCAACTTTTAACACAGTTGACAAGGGTTAGTATATGCTGATCTCTCTCACACAGACGAAGGGAGAGAGACAATAAAACACGCATACACAATAAAAAAGATCAAAGCCATGGTAGCACCCTAACCCCAGCAGACTATGAAGGGTGGTAGGTATCACAACCCGTTGCCCGGAACCTAATTAGTGCCAGCATCAGCAGCCCGGCATCTGATTGGACCGGATCGTATCCCCTCAGGCCTCTCTTCAGCTGCCACCTTGCCACTTACGGTAAAAGAATGATTCTATAATTACTAACTCCCTGGATACCTTAATAATTATTTTCATTGGACTACTGGGTAAAATAAGTACGCAGCTGGACTAGTAGGTTTAATAAACACGCAGCTGGACTATTTGGTGTCACCGTCAAGAAAAAACTTTGCCAAACTTGATCGAATGTTCGTCCATGTTGGTCCTGTCAAGACAACAAATGACAACACCTACAGGTGGGTGAACTCTTCACATACCTGTGCGAAGATTGACATCCGCTTTACGAGTGGCGAAACAGGTGTTACACAAATCTGCCGAAAAAAAAAACAAACCAAAACAAAACAAAACAAAACCGGAGCTAAAAAAATACACTTTATGTTTATGTTCACATTGTTTATCTGATTCAACGTTTGTATGCAGATTATTCAAGAAACCGAGAGAGAGAGAAGAAAAAAACCCCCAAACATTACCACTGAATATCCTCCTTCCTTTCTGCAGATATCCGTGTACAAACATCAACAACAGGAGGGTGCATGGGTACATAGACATTAAGAAGCTAATGACAAAGCTGGAACGACTACTGTCGGTGCATGATGTTGTTTGTAGGCGCGTGTATCTCGAGAACAGAACTGGCGAGTATTCACTCAGATTTGAGCAAATTGTATCGTGCACTGAGCTTTACCCAGTCGTGACAAAAACAAAACAAAAAGCAAACAAACAAAGCGTACATCTGTGTCTTTCAACCTCGATTTCAGGTGCAAAAGAAATAAGAGGAAATGTAGACAATCAGAGTTTGTCCAGACCACACATGCAGGATCCAAATATCCTCTTAGAAAAACAATTTCAGTCCAAGGTGAACTTTTTTGTTAAACAGTTACTTAATCTTCTCTTCAAAATACACAATTGTTGTTACTATCATCGTGGAGGACAAGGGAGGAATACAATATTCTATATCCTGGAGGAATGAGATACGATAGTCGTTAATGTCTCTGCCACTTCGGAGTAAGTCTTGTAGTTTTGTTTGTTGTTTTGAGCAGCACGAGCAGAGATGTCCTGCATGCAGCAGGTGAGAGGGTGAGTAGTGTGTGAGGTATGCACACCCGGGGTCTTGCATGTCTCGGCGTTCTTCACCTGACTGCGCTCGTCACACCCTGCTGAACGTGTTCTTTCTGTTGTAGTCTATCCTGATAGAACTGGTCTTGACCCTGCCCTGATCTTGAACTTCCTGTCTCACTTAATGTGTGATGATTACCCCCTTCAAAGTCGCTTTTATAAAAAGAAAGCTTTGACAAACATGCTTTAAAACCTCAACCTTTGTGGCAGAGCACAGTGCACATGAAGCCGTAGTCATAACGAGAAGGTAAGTCGTTGCCCTGGGACACAATGGGGCATTGGAGCTAGTTATTTAAGTGATATCCGGGTACCCTTCCTGTTTCTTAACCCCCAGGACATGTTTCTCGCCGCTTTATGACTACATTGTACAGCTCTACAGAGAAAACATATGTGGGATCTGGACACCACTTTATAAGTTCAGAAACAAGACCTTTGTCCCTGCGTTCCCCATTTAGCCCTGGGGTAAAGGACTGACTCTCGCTTCATATCTACGGCCCCTGGACTGAGAGAAACCTGATTTTTGAGAATTGCACAGGCTGTTGGCGGTAAAGGTTGTAAAGATTTTTTTCAAAAGATAACTCGAATTCTGGGTTGTAGGCAGTACGATGAGTTTGTGACCAAGATTAGGTTAACAAAACGACACTGTAATCTTTTACAAAAACAACTATGATGATGATGATGATGATGATGGTGACGACGACGACGAAATTATTACACTGGCATTGTATGTAATAAGTGCATCGAGGCTGTCTTTCCTGAAAGCTAAGAACAGATATGTACGAGGACAAAAACAACATTAATACTAATGATGATGATGATGCTAAAAGGGGCGAGGCCATGAACTATAAGATAGCAGAGTATGACGAGCTTTAATGAGATGCGAGTGGCAGCCAGTGCAGGTCGTAGAAGTGGTGTGATGTCATCATCCTTCCGCTTGCGGAATACAGTGCAAGTAGCATTGTTTTGAGTTCTCTAGAGCTTGTTGAGTAGGCCGTTATGGACATCAAGGAATACAATAGTCGAGTCTGGACAATATAAATACCCAGAAGCTGCCTGGTGGAAGCAATAGTGAGAGGATGTCTAATGCAGCTGCTCCTACGTGGTTCAAGAAAAATGGACTTGCAGACAGTTAACATGATTCTTTAAAGACAATCACGTGTCTAAAATTACTCCAAGGTTCTTGAAAGCCTAGGAAAGAACAATAATGGATCCAGAGAAAGTGAGTAATATGGACGGAGGAAGATGTTTAGAAAAATGTTCGGAGACTATCAGGATGACTTCAATTGTTTTCCCCTCATTGAACTGTATTTCGTTCGTTAACATCCAGTATTTGACAGAATCAAGAGACTTCTGAGTGTTGACGAACAGTCTGTGAAGCTTGGACCAGAAGTCAGAAGCTGAGGACATCGACATTCATGTGGTAGTACAAGCCAGAATGGCGAATCACAGGACCAAGTGGCTGGACACAGTGAACAGCAGAGGCCAAAGGTCGATACCATCCCAACAACCCTCGCCCAACGATACAAAAAAAGAGGTAATTTTATCTTTTACCTTTTCCACGATGTTAAACCTCGCAAAGATTATCAGTGTAAACCGTTCCTTCCACAGGTCGCACGTCCTCTGAGCCGATGCCGGGAGAGTAAGGAAACAAAATAATAAACTGAGTCGGTGCTCGCCCCAGTCGGGATGTACTCACATGAAGGTGGAGGTCGGATCTGCTTAGGGGCCAAAATCGTGCTCGAGGGTGAGAGAGAGTTTGTCACACATATTTCTGGCCCCCAGCAATGCAGGAATCATCCCCTAACCACAGGGTTCATCGACTGCGAGGCTCGCATCATCCATTAAGTAGATTAGGTCTTCCTGTCACTCAGATGGCCTGTCGCGGTCCTGATCTCAAATCCTGTTCAGTTCCGAGAGTATGTAAACACTTCTTTCCTTCCTATGCGAGATATTTATGTATATACACTATTGTGTGTGAGATATATATATATTCATGTAAGTACAATCATGAAAGAGAAGTGAGGGAGAGAATTACAATTAAATATTTCTCTGGCTACACATTATCATTAAAAGAGTTGCACCATTGATATTTTTAAGTTTTTCATTTCTCAATCTCTGGTTTAGTAGCAACAACAGATAATTTTTTAATTCCTATTCTCACCCCCTGTACCTTGATGCAACCAGAAAATACCACGAAAGAGTGAGAGGAGAAAGGAAGAAGAAAAGAAGGTTAAGGGGAAAGAAAGAGACTGACAGAAACACACGAGTGACGAGGCTTTAAGCTCGAAGTTGCATGCAAAGGAGTCAGGGAGACACCAGCGACCACCTCTCTGATGTCACGAACCCTGGCACCAGCTCCTGTCCCGAGCTCGCCATTCTGTCGCTCAATGAAGGAGGGAAGGTGGAAGGGAAAGTGATGGTGACGCAGCTTCCGCTTTGTCTCAGAAAGTGAACACTGAACAGATGAATCACAAACAACTGCCACTGCGGCAACCTCCGTTAACCCTTCAAGTGCTGCATGATTAGCAGGAACGGGACGGCAAACGCTGCAAGTGATCCGTCCTTCCAGCAAGCCGGCCGGTCCCTCCAGCCACTCAGTCTCCGTAACTCGAGACATATTCAAGCTCCGTTTTATTTCAGAAAAATCAATTCTGCATTTTTTTTTCCTGTCGTGGACTAACGAAAAATATTCAAGCATCACTGCAGAGCAAAAGTAAATTACAGTGAATCGATATCAGGCCGCCTACTTTTTCACCTGGGAGTCGCTTATCGCAAATCTTTAGGTCGCTTTGTCGGTGAACCTGGGTGTGGAGGGGGTGGAGGAAGGGTAGAGCGGAAGAGTTCCAGTAACCCTGTCACAGAAGCAGGTGCGGGTGATTACGCCACACCGACTGGACTTGAACCTCTTCCCCACCCAGCTGGCACGTGGGGACTCTGTTTTGCCCTCCATCGGGTGGGAGGAAGTCTACCCACCCAGCTGGCGCGTGGGGACTCGGCTTTGCCCTCCATCGGGTGGCACTTGGGGACTCAGCTTTGCCCTCCATCGGGTGGATGGGAGTCTGCCCACCCAGCTGGCATGTGGGAACTCGGCTTTGCCCTCCATCAGGAGGGAGTCTGCCTCCCGCTGCTTGCAAACACAGTAATAGAAAGGCCAGGCCAGTCTTGAGACCGTTATAAAAACGTTATCTGCTCGAGCGAGCAAGCTCATGAACATTTCGTCTCTTGATTAAAAGCTTTCTCATGAACTAGGTCAATGTTCTTGGTCCTCAGATCTCGTTATTCATTATGTAAAAAGACATATGAGTCGATAATACTTTATTTAGATGGATATAAAGTATGCTAAGTATCTATAACTCTTGATGCATAATCCTCTGATATAATATTGACATGCCTGGCGCCAGTATAGTGAAGTAAGGAAACACTTGTTGTATTGTGCTTGCTGTGTTCTTGATGCCCCTTCCCTACCTTGTTGAGGTTGACAGCTCATTTCCGCAACGTGGGGAGGGGCGGCCAGGACTTTTGGAGTAAAGGGTAAACAATGCTATGATGTGTCTGGGTGATGTTGCAATTCAAGCTGTTGGAGCTCGACAGCCTGACCATGAGATGATTCATAAGCGGTGGTGCCAGCAGCCATTTGACTTACCTTCCTTCCCTCCTTCCCTATATTTCGCTCTATTTCACAACCACGGAGGTGAGCTCGATGCACTCTACACGAGACCTCGATGCCATTGAAGACGATGCACAGTGTTCATCCGATGTTAACCAAATTTGGCGGCGATGTTCGTTTTGATTATAGTTCGGTTGATACTTTGGTTGATGTAGGTTGAACCAGAACATGTTTATTTTTTTCTACTGAAGCGGCTCCAGGGAAAACAGTGCTACACAGAATGAATTGTGACAAACTTCTATAAGTCTGTGCAAATTTCGAAAAAGTCATAACTTCAGAGGGCATCCACAGGAGGAAAAGAGAGAGGGAGAGGGAATGGAGCCTCCATTCAAAACATCAGGTGCGGAAGATGAGCTGTCAAACTGTTTAGCTAGGGAAGGAGCATTAATAGTGTAAGTGTTTTTTTTTTATGTTGTTTCACTCACCCCGTGAATGAATAAGCTCGATTCAAATGAAGTGAAAGATCAAAAGTTGACAACATCACGACTGGGTGATGCTCCGGGTAGCAAGCTTTAAAATAAACACATCCCGGAACAAACACCAACCAACCACACTTTACAAACTTTACTGAAGATAAAGGGAGCTTTCTTGCCAAATTTGTGAGGATCAGACTAATTTTGAATAGTTATGATCATCCCTCAGGGTATGAGTGATAGCATCTCCCAGGCCACGATCAGCTCTTCATCTGATCGACATAATATATTCATTCTAGACACGAACGTGCAGACAAAACCATAAACTACACCTCGGGTCAGTACACGTGCACTGATGTCTGGGTGTGTGTGTCATTGCTAAGACTCCCACCCTCCCTACTGGGAATTCTCAAGGTGGTGGCAGGTGACTTGTCATCAAGCTTTCGATCTGCAAGGACTACAAGGTCAAGGGGTGAAGCCGTGCCAGCAGGTCACGTGATGTGAAGCAGGATGACGTGGCGGCAGGACGCTAAATGGCAAAAGTAGGTCGAACAAAAAACCAAAACAAATTGTCATTTCTGCAATATCATGGTGCCAGTCTCTCGGGCACCGTGCCTAGACAACAGATACTTCTTCGGTATCTCGATTAGACTTTTTCAACGAAAGAAGATGGCCGATACTGTGCATATACACGTGTGTTTGTGCGTGTGCGTGTGCGTGTTATAAGCTAAGGATTAGTTAGGTGCATGCATATCAGCGGGTTTATCGTGTGGATAACTACGGATAATAAGCCATCACTGAGTCCGCATTTGGCAATTTAAAGCAAAAAAGAAAAAAGCAAAAACAAAACAAAACAAACAAAAATAAAAAATTAAAACGAATAAAAACAAACAACAACAACAACAACAACAACAACAAAAAACAACCAAAAAAAAACCCCAAAACAAAACAAAAAAAACATGCAGGAGGTAAAGACATAGGGAAGTAAATGAGAAAAATCCGGAAAGCTCGTAAATACACACTTCCATAACTAACCCAAACAAAAACTATAGTTTGCGTGAGGACAGATTAGTCGTTTCGTCTTGCAATAATAAAAACTATACTGTGGCTCCGAACATTGATTGCTTGTATGACACTTTATCAACAAGATAAACACCGACCCGACAACCAGTGAAAGGCGATACACCAGCGGCTGTCAGTAGGTTCTTAACCACGTGACTAAACGACATCAAGGACGCTACAGTGGCTGTGCCACGTCAGCAAACGGGACGTCGATTGAAGACACCCTGAACTCGTCTTTTTTCTGCTCATCTCTTGCTCCGCCTGACGATGTTAGTTTATACTCGCACTCACGAGAGTGTTATTGTATGAAGAGAAACAGCACAAGGGAGATAACTTAGACTCGTGGCGAAAATAAACTACCCTCAAGCTATGGAATAGATAAAGAGATGGATAACAGATTATTTGTAAAGGATTAGGATAATGTTTGGACGGAGAGATGTGGATAGATATTAAAGACTAGATAATATAAGCAAAGGTAAAGGAAGTCTCACAACTTTATATCCGCCGGGGAGGGAACAGTTAGAGCCCTCGTTTATCTCGGGACCAGCCTTTGTGAGTGCAGTCCCCATCTCCTCTCCAGCGTCACCTAACCTTCCTTCCTCAACTCTCTACGGAGTCAGGTACCCACTCCATACCTGGCTCAATCCACTTACCTGGGTTACGCTACGTCATGCGAGTATCGAACCGAGCAGTGTACCCGCCATCAGGTTCGTACGCCGTTGTCAATATCAAGAGTCATTATGTGATAGTGTCCTTTAATAGCTAATTAATGAAGTTTATGATAGTTGGGTAGTATACAATGCAAAGGGTCAATATTTGATAGCATCCCCTGTTTCTGCTCTGGTATGTGTGTCGGGGTGGCGGGGGACTTGTTGCAGGGGCACAATGTCAACAATGTCAGAAAATCGTATATCAGTCACAAAATAGCACAGTTGCAATAGCCACAACATACTAAAATGTTTCCCTCTGTTTTTTCTGACACTGTTAATAGGATCGTGACCAGAGGAGGAGGAAGCGTGACAAGAAGCTTTGGCTTCTGACGCCATTGCCGAGGGTTATAATTACTCATCACCACAGTCCTACACCATCTTGAATGGTTTTTCTTTCTTTTGTCCAGCAACTTAGTTTCCTTTTGCTCTGACATGCTTGGAGTGTGATCCGTCACTGGCTTTAACTTTACCGTACCTACAATGAATTTCCACCAGGATAGTAAACATAACAAACTACAGGTATCATGCTATCCCTTGTCTGAAGTGACTCAACCAGAGAAGTCTTGTAATATTATTCTTGCCTTACTTCTCTCTCTCACTTTTTATGCAAATTTTCACCTTGCCAATGTCGACAAGGGGTAGGCAAATTTTTATTTTAGCGGGCCGGTCTTAGTATTCTCAGCTATGTGGAGTGCAGGTAAAATAAAATTTAAAAAAAATCAGGCCAGGTGACTGCATAACAAACATAGTCATAATGGATAAGACAAACAATGAGTAAATAATGGCCTTGACTTACCGAATTTATGGTGTAAAGTGAAGCTGTGTGAATTCGATCACAATGAAATTTTAAAACCATCCTTTCCTTTGGAGGCAGGACACCGATGCTCTCTAACGACTCCATCGGACATGTCATCCGTGTTTTTGTATTTTGTCTGTTAGAATGTTACGGACTGATGAATTAAATTTCAATAAAATTAACCGAGGCTGAATAAAAATATGTAAAACAAGTGCACTTCACATTTTGGCAGACGGATTGGTCCAAAGAGGTCCACAGACCGTAGTTTGCCCACCCCTGATGTAGGCTCATGATGGACTGATTTACTAAATGTCGTACAGTTCATTCTGTGCAGGTGTGTATGGTTTAAACAAAACAAAGGTAGGACAAGAGAAAGCCTACGCCAGTAACTTTAATAAACAATGAACAAGGTCAGTGCTGTAGGTTGAATTACGCAGCTGTTCACAACAGATACACACAGATGCCCACATGTACACCAAGATAAATGTTAATGTTTACGAGCCAGCAGCCTCTAACGTGTGCGAATACACACGCACTGACTGACACAGAGATGAGACACTCGTAGGCAAGCACACACACATGTTCTCGCATGCATTCGTAGACAACAATTTTGTCTTATATATATGGCAAACTTTGGAACAGTTACATCCCCATCTTGTTTAGGTTCGTGCTACTAATTAATTTATTTTGCTGATGTGCTCCGGGAAACACTGCTGATAGTTGTTTGAGGATAAGGTCAGGGTTAGTTTGCCATGTTGAGCTTGTGAAAAATCCTTAGAAGGGGTGCTGATGGAGGGAGGAAAGCAAAACAGACCCACAGACATACAAAAAAGTATAATCAGTACTTACACCAGCTTTGTACCGCTAGTTCCCCAGAAACTTGTATACAGTCCGTACTTACACCAGCTTTGTACAACTACACCACCACCATCATGTATAGCTGCTATTACAAGCTAACTTGCTAGCAAACCCCTAAACAACACACAGCTCCCTTATTTCCGCCCTGGCTGTCCTGACAGATAAGACACAACGCCCTAAACCTTGATGAGAGCCAGACCCTGCTACCCGCTGCATTGTTAGCAAGGAATCCTCCCATACTTACCTAACCACACCATCCTCTGACTGCATTCTGGCTCCCTCCGTCTTCCTCCCAGAACCGATGTCAGGACAGACACACACTCAGGGCTCGCGCACTCACCCAGTGTCCGCCGCAACCTTGCAACCAGAAGGAAAACTCAGACTGAATGGCAAGAGAGTTGATCTTGGAGCCTGCCTGACCTTCTTGAACTCTTGCCAAGTCCCAACTATCTTCGGTAGACAAACCGTTGGTGTGACTGGCTGGCTGAGGTTAGTGTTGTGAGCTGATGCTTCCCGCTCTTGGCAGACAGGTTTGGTGCACTCAGGAGGAATACAATATCCTGTTGTTTACTCTGTGATGATAACAACAGATGAGGTCATTCCACTCCAGTAAAAATTTTCTCGTCTCTTGAATTCGTATTAACTCTACAGTCATCTCCATTCTGTTATTTCCATCTTCACCATCCTCGTCTCTTCATTTCACATGTCTGACAGGCTGTTAGTATTATCTTGGAGAAATCTTTTCTTGTAGACTATACATTACCGAGGTAAGAAAATCAAGATTTAAGAATGCTTAATTCAGTACTTGTATTTATTGTCATGGGATATAATTTTATTTATTTATGAGCTTTGATGTCGTTAATCAGCTTTGGCAGAAGAACGGCTGGGGCAGAGACAGAACAAGAAGTGGTTCACTGGCCAAAGTTCTTTCAAATTCCGGTGAACGTAGACAAGCAATTAACGTAATTGAAAATTTACAGAAACATCTGGAAACTGAAAGTCGTCTTTGATGATTGTACTAGACATGTATTTTAACATAAAATGGATGTGTAGCAATAGAAATATAATAAAGCGTTTTTTCTGTCCCTCTTTCCGGCGCCATCTGTGAAAAAATGTCGGCCTTTGCACCTCAATCAGCAGTGAGCATGGTTATGAAGGTGAGCCATCTGAGCCATGGTTATGAAGCGAAGGTAAGTTGGGGCAACATGGGGAACTCAAGGATAAGTGTCTTGTTTCCGAAATTATAAATCGGTGTCCAGACATCTCAGATGTTTTGCCTCTGGAGTCCTGGTTATAACACGGTGGCAAGGATCCCCTGGACTAAAGAAACACTAAGTAGTGATTGTAACTACGAGAACAAGAAGCTTTTCCACGAGGCTGGAGAAAACTACTTACTCTCGCTTCATAACCACCGCCATAGAAAGTTTATTGGCAGCGGTAAGTGCGAGCAAATTCCTATCGCCCTCTTCCACGATTCTCAACAGATGGTGGCTGTGCTGTGTGGATGGCCATTCCAGACACATTTTAAATGGAAGCACACTTCGCCAGCAAATTTCGTTGGCATTATTCACAGGCCCACAGATTAGTTCTTCCTGTAATCCAACCTCAAAACTCATTTCAGCCACAAAGCGACAGTTGTGAAGTATTGTAATTCTCACAATCGAGCTTAAGGTCTTCAGTTACAGAGTCGTTCACTGATGTTGCTTCAAGCAGGTTTCATGGAAATATTAA
Organism: Pomacea maculata; assembly: GCA_004794325.1. Classification (NCBI taxonomy): domain Eukaryota; kingdom Metazoa; phylum Mollusca; class Gastropoda; order Architaenioglossa; family Ampullariidae; genus Pomacea; species Pomacea maculata. The sequence continues at coordinate 650,969 of SRHC01003342.1, read as the reverse complement.
GTGTTGCTAGTTTCACACGTGCATGAACTGCATTTCCAGAAGCGATCTCTATCCACTTACAGTCGAATCCAGATAAGGCAATGATGCTAGTAAATCATTTCCTTTCCTCAATTGTCTAAATGGTTTTTTTTTACATTGTAAGAAAGAATAGAAACAGCAAACGGAGAAAAATGTTTTCTTTTTTTCAGGTTTTCCTGTTCTCTATACACGTCCTCCCACGTCATTTGCACTGCTTACAAACTGCTAGATGCAGGGTTATTTTCGTAATTTCCTTTTACGTGGGTGCAGGTGTTTGCCATTCCAATCATACCAGTCCTCGTTTGGCTGGCGCCATTGTCCTGCTTCTGTGCCATTTGGCACTTAACTACCACAGCACCACACACACAACATCATGGGACTGGTGACAGGCTGCAAGGTATTGTTTACTAGTTATACCTATGAGTAAATATTCAATAATAGTAAAATAATTCTAATTGTACATCGATTCAGTGATTATCTTTGCATGAAATAATTTTCTTGGCCACTGAGGCGTGATGAAGAGTAAATCGGGGTGGATAGGTGGGGAAAACGTGGTCAATGACAATTACAAAGAAGCAAGACGGGTACGAAGGCTGGAGAATGGAGAGAGTGAGCTCAGTTCAGGCCAGGAGTTCTTCCCATAATCCTCTCTGTTTATCGATGGCATCACCGACACTTGCTGCTGATGCTAATGCAGCTTTGTCAAACAGCAGGAAGTGCGGTCGTCGTGACAGTAAGCCTTATGGGAAAAAAATTTCCACACGCCGACGGCAAATTTTGATGAAAGAGGAATGAGAAATGCAAACACTTCAACAAAATGAGTACAGCAGGAATTTGTTTTGGCAAAATATTTGCAACATTGAGGCAGGTTCTGGGTACACTCAACCTTCAGAACACATTTCTGATTATAACCTCCTCGGTCCCTGAACTTGGAAACGTCCTTTCCTCTAACCACCCAGCAGCCATCGGAGACAGTTTATCGGGGAACGATTGGGCTCTGCCATGCCCTAGACACGATGGGCCACTTACAGCTCATTGCTCCTACGACTTATCGGTTGTCCAGGTTTTTGTTTTCATGTGTGGAAGCGATTTACATGGCGATGAGGCGGAATGATTGAACGTGTCGATATGATTATATGATGGAATGATTGTACATAGCAAAATAATTGAACAGGAATGATTTAGGTGAGAGAGAGAGTTGGGGGATGGATTGTAGTTATGTGGTCACAAAAACTGTTCAGTGGTTCACACACAGGGCAACAGCGTTTAACTTCTATCGCAATCGCTCCATAGTCTCTACTCGCAGCTGTAGAAAAGAAACTCGGCAAAATGCTTTACTGAGAAAAGTACTAATGATTTGGAAAAAAATCGTCCCACCCCAATCTTCACAAAACGGAGAGAGAGAGAGCGAAAGAGATTTAAAAAAAGCGTTCGAACGAAAGGTGCAGCAAGACAAACAAAGGATGAAGTTGGCCCATTCTTTGCTCTCTTGTTTACTCAGTCCCCCAGTTCAATATCGGCACGCTCCGTTCTAAAACGAAACTTCATCGCCGAAGAGCCATTCTAAACAACGGCAAGATTTATTCAAACAGTTCAACCATTGTAGCACTAAAATCTTGTCTGAACTTTTCAATAAAAAAAAAAAAAAAAAAAAAAATGGG
>SRHC01003342.1:620643-649251 GCA_004794325.1 Pomacea maculata | reverse complement strand
AAAAATGGGGTGGAGGGGAAGGAGAGGGAGGTGTCCGATTCCTTCTGTACTTCAATGCCGTAGTCATTCCAGGTTATTGCGAAAGGACGGAAAGAGATTTTAACATGATGTTTACACACCCATTTCCCACTATCTGCTGACGATCTGGCTGATGTGAACACGTGCTGACGTTCCCAAGAACAAAAAATTTACCAACGGTTGCATTTGCATTCTACTTCCGAACGGGACAAAAGTACTATTTCAGAAACATCATCTACTTTTACATCACACATGGATTCTTCTGTCTCTCTCCAAGCAAAGTCTTCGCAAAACTGATGCCTGCCAGGATGTTGACAAGATCATCCTTTGCTATTTACCTCAGGGAGGGTACGGGTGAAAGACCCCCACGTGACAAAATGTTTTCTTCATGTATAGATTCTTCACATATACAGTTTAATTTGCAATTCTTTACACAACCAATGCTAGTTGTAGTAATTTCAGATGACAATATTTCAAGACCAGAAGCAATACTACACAGGAGTTGATGTATGGAGCAAGATGTGCGTGCGTGTGTGAAAGTGAGTTGAAGAAACCGATGTTGAATTCGACGTGAGGCCTGTTCACATCCCGAAGAGTGAAATGATGGGCTTCCGCTTGTGAACAGCATTGTTGTCAGCTCTCAGGAGCTTGTCGAGTAGGCGGTCATGATTTATAGGACCCATTGTTCATCGAACTGAGCAAAATACATTTGACTAAGCCCGGAGCCGGAAAGGATCGCGACCTGCTGACGCACAAATAAAATTTCGGTGGAATATCCGTACACACCTTTGGTTCACTGCTGCTGTGTACAACATACCTTTGAGACAACAACTTGCTATATGACTGGTCATGGAACATTGGTCTCTCAAGTTTTCCCGCCATTACATTTCTCAATTAGAATTAAGTAACAATTTTTGTTTAGGTGGAATGATCCGTTTACAGGGTTAGTCAAAATTATGACACTTAGAAAAATAAGCCTTTGGTGTTAACCTCAGTTTGACTAACCCTGTATGATTGGTTCGATCTTTATGTTATCGTGCACGGGACGAACGAGACCAGCTCCTGCATTCCAAGCCCTGAGAAGTAAACAACCGCTCATACAATTCTGACGATTAGAAAACATCAACATCCTGAGCGATGGGATGACGTCACGCCGAGGGAATTAGCGAGTCACGCAATCTGAGCTCTGCAGCAGTTCAGTCGTGTCTTAATTATTCACCCGCCCACTTGTCTTTAAGAAAAACCCCGGATACTTGTCCGACGAACGTTTACAAACGTAATCCACTCCACAACAGCTGTCAGGAAACGATTGAACGAAATACAAATCGAGATAAAAATGTCGCATGCTATAAACTGCAGTGAAAAAACAAAACAAAAACACACACAGACACACAGACAGGTACTCGTAGTGGAAAACTTTATTCAGTGCAATTGTGTATCCCGTTCTCTTGTTCTTCACACTGGGGATCACGGGCCTGACAGTTTCCCAGTAGGCACACCGTTGATGCACATACGTTCAGTCTCTATTTCCCTCTACGACGGAAGAGAAGTAGCGTTCACTGCAGGTTACACTCTCAGTCCATCGCACACATCGCCCTCTGTATTCACAGTCCTCTCCACACTATATCCACAATCATCCAGAATGCAATATTCTGCTGTGCGGCGCCATTTCCACAGCACAAACGTGACACCAACAATCATCCAGCATGCAAAAGTTTTGTGCAGAGCCAAAGTACAAGCGTGACACCAACAATCATGCAGCATACAAAAGTTCTGTGTGGAGCCAAGTAGTTGTGTCACACTTATCATTCACGATGCACGTGTTGCTGTCTATCCACACACTTTGCGTACAACACTTATCACACACTACTCATGCAGATCTGAAGGAGACGCTCTCCTCATACTATACACGGTGGTGACATTCTCCACTTCACCCTATCTCTCACCACTCTTTCTTTTTTTTTTTAAAGACAATCCCATATGCATAAATATTATGTACCATTGTTGTGTACTCAGGCATACTTTTTCAGCTCTCACGAGGTCCCTACCTATTGTGAGCCAGGCTCACACATTGCAGTACTGCCATCTCTTACACCAAGCACTACCACTTAATCTACAGCCTCCTGTCGCTCACCCCCAGCAGCTCAACTCTCAGACTCGAAGCAAGGAGCTGTACATTTTTGTTGTGTCTGACAAGCATGGCTTATGTACTTATGGTATCTGCTCCCACACTAGACATTATACAACATGCTGTGTTCCACACAAGACATCATACAACATGCTGTGTGTTCCACTGCACAACTCAGGTTTTCATCTCCTATGCTTTTCTTTCCTTTGGAAATAAAGATAGATGATTCAAGTGTGTCATTGCCTGGAAATTAGATGCTGGAGGCATTCACTATGTGATAAAAATGAACTGAAAGATGCTTTTTTTTTTAAGAATGGACAACATAGTGAATTACTTCAAATATGATTTGTGAAAATTATGCATTAAAAAGCATCATGACTAAATCTTAGTCCCTAACCACAAATAAAACTTTTAATTTGCTATTAAAACTGCAGGACAGCAGAAAGTTATAGTCTAGTAAACTATAAAAAAAAAGATATGCAGAACATGTATCTGCCCTCTGGGTTAAATGGATCTAACCCTTGATAGTCTCCTGAAGATTGGATGCTAATAGCACTTTCTGGCTACAGACCCTTAACTTGATTTGATGCTTACAGTTCTCTATGTTAAAAGTCTAACTTTTACAACATATTTTCTCCTAAAGAAACTAAAAGATATTTCTGGACACCTTTTTTTAAAAAACAATCTTTGTGCATGGACATTACATAGAAGCACACTTTCAGCTCACCTACAGAAATGCAGGCAAGCTAGATATCTGATATATTTTACACTTGATAATATTCATCTATGTAAATTAAATTTAGACACATCCAAGTTTCTTCCTAAAAAATATCATTTGAAACAACCACACATGCTGGCAGTTTTCCAACAGTTTGGAGAAATGTGAGGAGGAAATGTCTGAACAGTAATGCTACAGTTTCACAGAGGAACAAGCGCCAGGTGCAGCCACTGACAATGGGTTATCACAGGAAATGGAGAGTGCCACATCCTGGTACTACAAACCTGCACATAAATGCACCACTAACCCACATGTAAACAATTATTTGCATGGAACTGGTCCTTACTGGAAAATGTAAAATGCCTTGAAAAACACACAAGTACTGCCACTTATAGTGCTTGGTGCATACAGTAGGGAAGAACTCTGAGATAAGCACGTGGGTATACTGGCCAAGTCAGCACTAGGTCTACTGCCTCTCCATTTGGGAGCCTGTCTTGATGCAGTCTGCAAGCACGAGATATCCCTTCTCTCCCTTCCACCCCATCCTTCACTTCTATGGGTTACTTGCATCTACACTACAAAAACCAGCACAGCTTACCCACGCCTGAATCCTCAGACATGCTCCACACACTAGTGTCATAGAACACCCAACAACTGCACCCTCTGTTTTACAGCACATTTTGCCATTTTGATGGAAAAAATTTTTTTTCTCTCAAAGCAAATCTTTATCACACATCAATTGATTCACCGAAAGGCAGCAGTTCATGAAGCAAAGATGAGATTGTTGCTGTTATCCTTCTTCTGCAAGATTGCTCCATTTTGAGAATCTTGAAGTTTGAAGCAACAATGTAAGCATGACAACCAGCAGAGAAGACAGACAAATCTCGGTTGAACAAAGCAGCCAAGGTGAAAGTGAAAGGCCTTGCTTCTAATTCTTGAATCAGCAATAATGTTGCATTAGGTAATGAAAACTTAGACAAGTTTAAAAGGAACCCAAATGTCATGGGTTTTCCGTTGTGATAGCACCCAACTAAGCTTATGTTTGTGATAGTACCCAGCTTAGCTTAAGTTTGTGATAGTACCCAGCTTAGCTTAAGTTTGTGATAGTACCCAGCTTAGCTTAAGTTTGTGATAGTACCCAGCTTAGCTTGAACGTGTCCCAGCATTATAAGATCCATTTAAGTCAATATGCAATATGCACATGATCAAAGCAGGTGCAATAAATTCTGACTTTTGAATTTAAGCCTGGAGGTTCACCACTCTATCACAGGGCTTGTTGCACAGTTTTCAAAATCAGCTTTTAGAGGTCCGGTCTCCTGAAAGTTATTCTATTTGACCTCTAAATGATCTGTCATTTCTCTTTACATCCAGTAAGATGTTTAGGGAGTACTGGATATCAGCATGGCATGATAAAAAAAAAAATCTTCAAAAGTACTTACAGTTTGCAGAAGGAAAGGAAAGAAACAAAATTCACAACCTTCTAGGCAATAAGGCAGATCATCATGCCAGGAACTCCCTTTCTCATGACTCATCAATCTGGACATAACATCAACAAAAACTACATGTGCTTGTGCACAAATAATAATAATACTATACCACAACATAAAGATTATGCCCTGAACCAATAAATGGCTACCACCCCCCCTCCACCTTTTGTTTCACAAAAGTTTCTAACATTTACTTTTTTTCCCTTTCCCTCTCTTTTCTTTACACATCTAATTATAGAATCTATTTTTAGGACTAAATCCTTGTACAAACTTAGGAAATCAATGATAATCTTAATTTTTATGTCTGCTAAATGAACAAGCACCGCCACTGTCTTTAATTCTCAATCATAACACATTGCCCAGTCTTCATGTTGTTGTGGGATAGGGTTGCTGGGGACGTACACAGCCGAATACTTCCTCACATCCATCTGCTGCCCAATGACCCTGAGCCTGTCCTAATGACCTCACCTTAATTTATGTAGTAGAGAAAGTGCCTCCAGTAAAAACAAAAATCAATAAATTACAAAAATATAAAATAAAAACACACTCCCACACTGGAAACAGGGTGGGCTCACTGGGCCAATACCAGATGAAATATTCTGGATGGATTTTAACTTCAGCTGGAATGACATGAAAGATAAAATAAGGAAGAGGTCTGTGAGTGTTACAATTTTGCTCTGAAATTTTGGGATGAAGGAAGTAAAATTAATAGTGTGAAGGCAATATAATCAAATCATGCATCAGGGTTATCAGGTTATCAGGGTTTACCTGATAAAGTTAAGAAAAAGATTGCTAAATCAAGGTTATGCTAAATAATGCCACATGTTTTTTTCTTCTGGGAGTGGGACTTAATAAGGTCAGAAGAAAGAAAACTAAAGCTCTTAACACGAAGCACCCACAGATGTACAGATCATTACACAAAAATTCGATCTTTATCTGTTTCTCATTTCCCAATATGCTTGTATTCCCATTGTTTGCAGACCAGTGCAGCACTGGGATAGTTAAATGTCCGAAGAAAAATGTGTCACTGGCTCTTCTTGTATGTAGTTCACAAGAAAACTCATTGTCTTTCACTGCCCAGGTGTGTGAAACTTCACTGGCAAAATGCCTTCAATTGCAGGATGACTTCAGAATCCACTTGGCCCATCAGCCTGCTGAAGTTGACCTGACCATGGAGCTGCTGGCACTGGTTCATTTGGGAGACCAGGTATTCTTGCAGGGAAACTGTGTGCACAGGATCCTGTCGCCACAGCTGCCGCTTGCGTCTGTCATGGGGGGTGTCCTCATCAGTTTCTTCCTTTGAGTAGCTGTCTGTGTCACTAATCACCAGGCAGCTGACATAGAGAACGAGAGCAGTAAATTGACATGTTTCTATCAAGCTGTCTGAGCTGTCACAGGTAGTGAAAGACAGAGGAGTTTTATAGTGGTTGTGTTTTTAATTGGTCTGTGCTAAGCCAGTCAATAAAGAGTCAATAAAGTTGGATGGAGCTAGTCTGAGAAGCTATAGGAAAACCAATTTAAAGGGCATGGCAAGGCAAAAGACTGGCCAAGTTCTGTGGATAAATACTCTGAAATGCTTCTCCTCAAACTTTTGGATCTCGCAGTCATGATTTTTTTCAACAGCTAGGACATCTAAAACATTTTTCAGCAGCACCACATGGAAGCACCCAAAGTCCTTCATCCAGCAACATCACTGACTTTGAAAGGACTCACATCTCACAGACAGAAGACCTCATAAATCAAAAGTTACTGGCATTATACAAATCTGATAAGCACTGTTGGGACAATTAATGTTAACGAGACCAGTCTGCGCAAGTACCTCACAATGAAATGGGCATGCAGGTTATGAACACACAGATTACTATTATTATTTCCTGTGTTTATTAGCAATACACCTTCACTCAAGACTATAGCTATTAAAAATGGTAGGAAGGATGGAGGAGGAATGTCACACCACAATATTCTGTTTTCAATTGCAAATTATTCTTCCTTATCATTCTCATTTGTGTTGTGCGTACATCAGTCAATAATATTTTTGAAATCTCAACTTGGGAGTGGAAGCAATTCAAAACGTGTCTTTCAACTAGGTGTAAACTGTTGCTGTGCACTGCCCTTTCATTGCTTTATATTTTTTGGGCAGAGCACAATATCAATTTTCTCTCTCGATCCTATGTGTGACTACAAATTCTATTAGAAATCCTGGGAAATATCTTTTGCTAAACATAAGCAACATATTTTCATTCTAGACCCTTAAAGCCGCGACTTCTCGGCGAAAGTATGTAGGTCACAATCTAGCATTTTTAAAAAGGGGATATAACTCACTCTGCTTGGCCACCACTTTCGTCTCCCCTGCAAACGTCATGCAGGACTTGCACTATAGAGTTGACGATCGCTCCAAACCTGTCCGTTATCACGCTGGAAAACACACCCATAAACTCCGATAAATGATATACTAATGCTGTACTGCATTAAACAGGAAAACAGTACAGTAGCAATACTCTTCCAAATTAGAATGAAAGGAACTGCTATATCCTCCTCCATGAAGAACTGTCATTCTAAGTTTATATATGTTGCAGGTATTTGAGCATTGTGCGCCCTCAAGTCATCTACTGGTGCTTTTACAATGTTTGTCCACTGAAGTCCAATAGTAAACCTAATGTTAAATGAAGCACTGCTTGCTACCTGTTATTGAACGTGAGAAGGGATGCAAGTGCCAGGCCACAGATCTTGCGTCGCTCAGGCTGTGTGATGATGTCCATCCGGTCTGTCCAAACATCAAGAAGCTGACCAAGAAGCAGCCAGCTCTGTCAACAAAACAAACATTACAAGGTTTTTAAAGCAACTGTAATAGCTCCCATCGGGACCACATATTTTTATAAAGAATGAAACAAATATTTATGCATATTTGAAACATGGGAAGAAGAATATTTACACAAATTAAGTTCAAGTGATGTAATGAAATGACAAATTTATATAATTCAAAGAATGCACAAAATCCTGAAACAACACCCCACCCTGACCCAAAAAAAAAAAGCCTCCTAAATACTGTATCTCTAAGCCAGTAGATTTAAGGTTCAGAAGACACATTCTTACACATACAAACCAAATATTAATGAACCCTTTTACTCTCTATAGTTTACATCAAGCACAGAAAACTAGGTACTGATGTCTGCTGACTACACATGGGAATGACGTTATTGCAAAACCCAAAGAACTATTTCAGTTTACTGATCTATGTTACCTCTATAATCTATTAAACACTTGATGCATGCTACTTTGCCAAAAGACCAGCAAAAAAGTACTTACATCAATGCCAGCTTTGAGAGATACATGCTGTATGACAGACCACAGGACTTCCTGGTTCTGAAGCAGGATGCGGGCGAAGAGGGCCAGATGCATAGCCAGCAGCATACAGCTTTCATGCTGAAAGGAAAGACTGGGTCACAGGTCACTAGATCAACTCATGGTAAGGACTATGGTGTGATGCTGTAAAATGTTTCTAACACCAGGAACAAAGATGCAGCTAAATATGTAACATGTGATGACAGAAGCAAGGTGAGGTTCAGATCGAAAAAGAAAGTGGCGAGGAATGGGAATAATAAGAGTATACATGATTCAAAATGCAAAATATTAAGTCATTCAAAGCATCATGTCCCTGCTGTATATCATTTATCATATCATGGCTTTCAGATCCAATAAATCAAGTCATAGCAGATTTGTGAGCATATATATTTCTTATATAGTCCTAAATGATTTTATATTAAAATGATATATTACTATTGTTTACATTCACACATATATGCACACCCCTTCCCACAACACACACTAACCTTCAATGTCTCCTGAGAAACTGGTGTATGTTGACCTTTCTTGCTTGTGTACATCACAAATTATGCCCGAGTACACTAGTAGTCAATGTAAATAATCACATCCGCACACTGTAAATTAAACAGTTATATCCAAGGATACTAAATGTAATTGTTTATTTAAAGGACAGAAGAGTTCCCTACCTCCTCATCCTCTAAAACAGACTGCAAGATGGATGGCAGCATAGACATGAAGACATGAGGTCCCTCAGTAGGGAAAGCCTTCAAGACCAGCTCCATGACTCGCAACACCATCATCATGCCTTCTGTCCGCAAGTCAGTCATTAGGTTAGCCAGGGTTGATGTCATCACATTTGAGTAAAGCTGCAATAAATAAAGTAGAAAAAGACAGATTAAGAAAATGATGCTGTGAAGATACCAAAAAAGTATCCCAAGAAAAGTGGCAGCCTTTTCCAATGACATAGTTTAGTGCAGTGGTGCCCAACCTTTTCTTGCCCAAGGGCCACACTTGACATGATATAAAATCTCACTGGCCAAAACATGGCATCTGCAGAAGAACAGTACTTAATACCCACACAGAGATGCAACATCTGCAGTTTATTTTTTTTCTACTTGCTTTAAAACACACTGCTACAAGAACACACCATGTAATGAAAACAGATAAGGCAAATCACTCATGATTTAAAAAAAAGGATTACACAAAAATTTATCTATAAATTCCATAACATGTTATAAAAACTGCAGACCTGCATGAAGTCTCTGGATCCCAGGAGAATGTAGCTTTGCATGATCTTGAGACACAAGCGTAGGTTCTCTGTTCCCAGTTCTGGCAACAAATGATTTCACATTTTAGAGCAAACTCTTTACTCTGACATTCTGAGTTTGGTATTTGGTGACAAACACTTGAAGGTTTTACAGCATTTTTTTAAAGCATGAGAAAACTGAATCATGATACACCTGCTTCCATTGAAATGTAGATTTGTTAAAGGGTGAGTACAGGTGAAAATACTTCTGATATTTGTAATTACAACTTTCAACTGCAGATTTGCCTCCCTCCCTTAAGTACACAACTAAACATTTTACATGCTTCTTGCTGTACTCTGCAGGTGCTCCAACCTTCTTCTCTGATACCTTATTTTTCAATCAATAAACAAGTTATTTATACGTAAATAAGCAGTGTCAAAAGCTGACATTACGCAGCAATGGAGGCATGTTGTTAAAAAGTTTAAGTAGGTCTGGGGATGAGGATGGAGCGTTGAGAAGTGTAGTGTGCCAGAGTTCCAGTCCATCCTCCAGCAGGTACACATGCTGGTCCTGCTTGACATCTGTGCTGATGTCAATCACCGGCAGGATGAAGTCGTACAGTTGTGTTGACTCTGGCCCATAGCCCTGCACAAAGGATTCACCAGGCAGGTTCAAACCCAACTGTTTACCAACGAGTCTTGCAGTGACTGCACACTTTCAGCATGAGTTTGTTTAGGTTTATTTTAAGACAGAAGCAAAGAGCGTGGCTGAGTTGGGTGAGTTGGTTAAGTTTGTGTGCTCCCTGTTCAGTGATCAACTATAACAAATAGAAATGGACTGCTGGAATTGGGTAACTAGTAGGGTGAACTCTGCGTAGAATGTAATCTGGCACAGTATGAAGAAAAAATATAATTGTAACGACCAGTTAATTAATGTAAATAATGACATCCAAGCACACTCTTTCTCCTTCCTTAAGGCAGATGACAAGACATTAATGTCTTACTGACTTCCCCAAAGTAATTAGTTTGAGAAAGTTGAAAAAAAAATGGCTTATTATTATATTGGCATATACTGCTACCTTTCTTCCTGAAAGCTGTTGCTCACGTGAACAGAAAAGCACCATAGCATGCCAGGTGTAAGTAAACTTCCAATGGTTAGAAACCAATGAAGTATAATACCTCAAATGATCATGTCATCAGGTAACATCAAAGCAACAAACCAAAATGTAAATAGAGTATAAAATAAACACAGTCCCATCTACCTGTACAAGGTGAATAAGTGTTGTCAGGATGGCACACCGCAACATGTTGTGTTCCGTGGACTCCTGCCACAGCATAGGCAAGTACTGCACCAGGGCTGCTGTGTATGGCCGGATGCCCGACCCAACACGCTCAATCACAAATGACAGGACATGAAGGACATGCATCTTGAGACAAAACAGAAGCAGAGGACAATGCCAATATTTTTTTTTAATCTATGCATACAGTAATCAGCCTAAGTTCTCCTAATGTTGATAATGACTATTTATGAACAAATGTGGTGATACTGTGACTGAAGGAAAGAGTTAAATGATGACAATGTTTTGATTGCACCAATTAGGCAGTAACTGAAATAGCTGCACATTTAACAGATGAATATTGGGACTTCTTGACACTTTCATCTCACTACATTTCACCTATGCGATGTGCCATCATCCAACTAAACCAAAATCTGACACTTTCTTCAGCAAATATTGTACTCCTTTAAATCAATTCTCCTAAAAAACAATCTTACCTTTGTGTCACATTCTCGAACCTCTTTCAGTAGGTTAAACAGCAAAGAGAAGAGTGTGTCCATATACTACAAACAAAATGAAAAATCAAACTCAAATGCACTTCTTAACTGATGCCTTCTGCAACATTTTTTGAAATTATCTGCTCAACCTGTACATTATTACAACACCTAAAAATATCTTAAATGCATATTTCTTATTTTTGTCCTGCTCACACTTTGTTGATGTTTCCTAAATTGGAAGCTTCAGTTCCATAACTGCTTAAGACAGCATCAGAAATACTTACAGGAAGAAGCTGCTCTGTGCTGAATTCAAAATCATCGACTGGTATGATTGTTAAGAAGTAATGCATTAAATGCAAAAATAGTTTAATTTTCCTTTTATTCTCACACTGGTTTGTTCATTCCCCCTTCCATCCACACCCCTGCAACCAAACACACTCTCAACATTTTTTCTTGTCAAGATTTATTATTTTGTTTTTAAAAAAAACGATTTATAATACATTTCTGATATTTAACAACAGCTCCCACCCTAACTTAAAGTTTGAAAAATGAGAGTTATATGTCTCCAAAACAACTGCAAAAGGATATCAGTCTTTAGAGTATGTGCTGCCTCCAGTCGCACAGCCAAGTCCTCGTCCTTGTGCAGTAAGGACAAGATTGCCTCATACAGAGCTGGACGGAGGCTGACTGACATTTTAACTCCCACCCATTGGCCCATCAGCCACACTACCCTTTTCCTGATCACCCGATAGCTGTATGCATTCATGAATAAAAATCAGTCATAAAGGATTGCATGGGAAAACATTAATTAGAAAAGGAACAAAACAACACTTCAAACAAACACACATCTTGACAGTAACATTTTATGTTATAATGAGAAAGCATTCTTCATGATCTGGTCTATATGAAAAAAAATAATAATTCCTCATCTTGAGTACTGAAGCCTAATACTTGAATCAGCCTCTTTTTTCAATGCTACACCTAAATTTGCTTGTCTCCTAGTTTGTGATAGACATTTCTGTCACAATTTGGTGACACTTAACTACTTACCTTGGATGTTTGATCTGCAATTCCCGTAACAAGTGCGAAGTGAACCATGAGTCATAGTCAATTTCATCAAACAAGTCAAAGGAGGCCAGACCAACGGCATTGTAGACTAAACAAACAAAGTAAATTTCTCTCTTAAGACTGTAAAACACACTTAAGACCAACTTACAAGCAGCAATTATTCTTATTTTTATACACACACACAAATTTAAAAAAATTCTATTTGGACATTTTTTGAAAAAAAAAGCTAAATGTAAGCAAACCTTCAGGTAAAATGGATCACAGGAGGTCTCATTCTCATATTTGTTTTAGTCACTAAAATCAAAATAACCAACCTGCATCCTTTTTCAAAACAGCTTCCATATCATCTGGGTCACAGGGACCCTGGTTGGCCTGCACAAGCCCCAGTAATACTGGTGTCAAGGATAGACGAAACTCCTTGAAGATTGTCAGAAACAGTGTCTCTGTGCATGGCTAGAAAAAAAAAAGGTCAGTGTAAAATATACAAAGCAAAATATAATTTTTGTTTGCACTTAGGCCATGTTAACCAGGATATTTACACACATTTATTTAAATAGGTATTAAACAACAGAAAAAGAATCATGACAGCAAATAGTTTCTAAACTCCCTCCCCATACTTGCCTCTCCCCAACTCCCAGAAAGCCATTTCAAACTGCCTGAGATTATTTGTGTGCAGAAATTCAAAAGGAAAAGACTAAGGACAAAGAAAGATTCAGTTAATGGTGATTAGATGACACTCACTCTTAATGAATAACGATAGGAGTCTCCCCCCTCTTCTTGGCCTGAATGAAGAACAAAATCATATGATAAACACATTTCCAGCATAATAAGGTCTATAGATGATACGCTGCTGGTCATGGTGACACCAAAACTAAATATTAACATTAACATCAAAGATGCTGACAACTCAACAAACCCCAGCATACAACAAGAAATCAGTTGCACAATATGAAAAGATGACAATGCAAATGTGACTCTGAAAACTGCATAAAACTGAAATGCTTATATACAAATACACACAACAGAGATTATGTCAAGCTAAGAAATCTACATACAGAAGCCCTCAGGGTCAGCCTCCCAGCTTGTGAGGTCATCTGTGGACAGGAGAAAATATTGGGACACCAAGCGCCTACACACTTCTGACAAAGTATCAAAAATGAAAAATTCCCTTAGAATCTTGCTGGCCTCCATGGTCACTGGGCTACAGTCCTCTGCAACATTCACAATGACAAATGATTACATTTTGCTCTCAATATCTGCAATGTCAAACAAAAGTATTTCTCTCTCATTTCTCAAAGGTATAGAACTACAGTATTTGATAACATCAACACAGTTGAAGACAGAAGTACTATTTCTAGAATACCCTAAAACTTGATAAGGTAAACTGATCCTAACACAAATATGTGTGATTGTAATATGAAAACTTGGGATAACAGTAAGTGCCATTTCTTTTTCCACTGTTGTTACTTGACAAATATACCATTTATATCAGTAAAATCTCTTTCTCTAAGTACTTACCAATGACATGACTATATGAAGACATCAGCCTCTAGCTACCTCAATTTCAGCCACTCCCGAATGGTCAGGGATAACCAATTAACTGAGAAAACACAAAATCACTAATGCCCACCTCCCCTCACCTTCCTGACTGGCTAATAACCTCTTCAGCAACCTACTCAGAAACAGATGAAGAGTAACCTCCTGAGGACCAAGCAATGTTAATCTATTGTTGGCCAAAAAACCTGGGTGGCTGAGGAGGAGACTGGGCCATTAGCCTGAAACTGTAGACACGTGAGGATAGAGCATAAAAAAAACTCAAGCCAATAAAGCAACTGTAATCAAGAAGCAGGTCTTCTATGAAAGAAGCTTAAAGGAAGCTCAAGACAAAGGCTCAAGGTAGGGAAGTTCATGAAAGTGAGGACCAATTCAAGATTACAAGAGGGAAACAGTGAGCAAACTACAGGCTGGGATCGGAATAAACAGCCAGGAGGTCAGAGAAAAGTCGACTGGCACCCACATCTCAAACCCCAGTGGCGGATGATATAGGAGAGCATAGCTTTGCATCCTTTAACTGTAATAGGCACTAGGGATTTCACACCAAAGAAGCCTACCACATTTGTTGGCGACACTTAAGATATCATCCCCTGCCCCTGCAAACTGGAGACATGACTGTCAGAAGCTTGTTGTTCCGACAAGTTGCAAACAAGTCAACTGTGTCCTCACTTGAGACAACTGAAGAGCATTAGGTAGGGCCGCACTCTCAACGCCTGAGATCGAGATTTTGGCTTTCGACCCCTGACTCTGATCATCAATATTGGCCATGTTGTTGAGTCCCTGCCAAGCTACTCGGATGTTACCTGTAGCAAACTGAGACTCTATTTTTGACTTGTGCTTCACCTTCACCCAACGGATAGAATCATGGACCTCTCTATGTACTAATCTTCTGTCGTGGGCTTCTGCCCATGATGAACAAATGTTTCTTTTTGTTAAGCAGTGCTCTTAGGCCCTTGGTCACCCAAGGTTTGTTGTTAGGATAAACATACACTGCTTCGATGGACTGGTGCAATCTACACTTTTTTACTCCTAACTTTTACTCCTGTGTGTTAAATGTCTGTATGGGTATGTGAGCAAAGACTTCTGTCCTGGGTCTCCTGGACAGACAATAAAGTCTGTTTTGATTTGATTTGATTTTGATTGCCAAGCAGGGATGGTGGGTAGGGCTGGAGGTGGGTGAGTTAGTTGATTTTGTGTTCTCTCAGTTCATTGGTCATCCCTAACTAACAGGGAGAGGGCAGCTGGAATTGAGGAAGATAGAGGGTGATATCGCTATCTAATTGTCATCTGGTAAAGTATGAAAAATAAATAAGCTTATGATACCTTTGTTGTTTTTTCTTGGCTTGTAAACATCGCTAAACAAAATGCCCTTCATCAGGTTGAAGCAGTTAACTGTGAAGCGCTCATACAAAAGCCCTGGAAAATTCAGACAAGTCACCACTGCAATGCATAGCACTTCTTTATATATATATTTGTTCCTTTTATGCCTGCACACAAAATGACTCTTTATAGAACACAAAGATCCTTTCCCTAAAATGTCCATGATTAACAAAGTCCACATGATCATACCAATTATCTACTATTTTCCAAAAATGTATTATTAAGGGGATGTGAAGTTTACTAGTTTCATGAAAGCAAAGAAGCAATTTAGACCTTTCAGACAGTATTGACACAAAAGCATCAACATTCTAGTGCTACAAGTTTCCTGGAGTTCATGTACATAAAAACTACACTTGAAGTACCTTTGGTTGTGAAGTTGTATGTCAACACAAACTGCAGAGTTGTCTGAATGAAGCGAACGTATGAGATAGGGTGCATTTCCAGCAAATCTAGAAGCTGCAACCAAAGAAGCAGAGGATGGTTAACTGGTCTGTCACTTGAAATAACTTGCAAAATCTCTCAGGTAATACTAGTGCACTCAATTTCAGTTTCAAAGACTTTAGTTTTAACCAACAGTTTATGAATCTAAAGTTAAAATTATATCAGAGTTGTAATGATATAATTATATCAACATTGTAATTTTATAATTTTAACCAGATTCATAACTTGTTGGTTAAAACTTTGAAACTGAATCTTACTTTTATCATTAACAATGTGGTTGAAATGAAAGAACTGCTCATTAATCTACAATTAATAATAACAAAGTTATTATCGCAGACATATGAGCAAGCTTTACAAAGAATCTCTCACACACACATGCAAGAGTCAATCTGTCAAGTATTTTTATGAAAATATAAGCTTTAAGATGCTTTTATAGAAGCTTCTTGTGCCTTAAGAGGCAGGGAATTCAAAACTGTGCATCCAAATACTTCAAAAGGTTGGTGAACAGGTTGACAAAAAAAAAAGATACTTTACCTTACATGATACTGCAATTCACATTATTTCTGTTATTAAAACATGTTGCAAAAAAAGAAATACCTAAAAGCTAGTGATTAATTTTATTATTTCAATGATATGACAAAAATTGTTGGCTGCTGTTAATTTAATTAATCTGATTAAACATCTGGAGGTTAGTGTGTGGTTGCTTGACAATAACACTGGTTTGACACATACCACTTTTGTCATGGTGGTGATGACTCGCTCACACCTCTCCAGCATTTGGTGGTTTCCCCACATGCTTCTCCCTGTAACAAAATCAAAGGTAAAACAGCATACTTAATAGAGGCATCATAATTCAAATTCAATTCTTAATGTTCAAAACCAGATTTTTACACTGCTAACAGGGTAAATTACTAAAACCTGGTAGTTTAGTGACTTTAGAGTAGGTCACTGGTTTGACGCTTGTCCTGGCCTGTGTAGAACGCTATCCCTCTTCTCCCAGCAGAGGTTAACCTGATTTATCAGGAAGGTAAATGCTGGCAGAAGTAGAGGCTTCATGGCCTCAGGCCTCAGCCTTCAAAATAATGTGCTAAAGACAGTAAGCCACTCACAATTGACTGTCACCACGAAACCATAGGACTTGTTACCTATATCACTGGTTGTTCTAATTTTATATCATTAACTGTACAAAGTCACATGACAATGCAGGAAGAGAGGAATTTTAAGCACATGAAAGAAAGGGGTGGTGGGCAATCATAATGTTCAATAAAAACTTTTTACATTCCAAAATACGAACACCATATAGTGTCATTTCGCCAATTTTATAATCTCTCTAAAGGTGATGACACAGGCCGTAAATTGCAGACTATATGCCAGGACTTTTTCGCCCAGCTTTAGGACCTGCAGCTTAAACAACGATACAGCTTGTATGCAGACTTTTCAGATTTTGATTAATTTTTTGATGAGCTCCATGTTAAAGTGTTAGCTGTTTACATTTTTAAAATTAAAGCTGCATATAATTGAAGAACACAACATCATCACGCTGAAAATGAGACAAAATGCCTCTGATGAAGATTTTCAAGTTGTATATATTTGCAACTCATAAATCAGAGCACCTTATTTGTGAAAAAAGCAGAGTTTTAAAAAATTTAATGGGTGCTGCTTATATTCAGGTGCACTCAATAGACCAATATTTACAATCTACAGAAGTCAAGCAGATATTGTAACCAAGTAATCAGCATAAAGCCTGAATACTTACTGCAGTCAAGGAGTGCATCTAGCTGTGTGAACAGGCCAGCAACAAACTTCATAGCATCCTCACTGTTCTGTGGATCTCGAAACCCATGAACCAGAAGTTTCCGCAGCACTGCAATGAACAGATTTGTATTGCTACTACTTTCCAGTCTTTGTAAAATATTAAAGATATGCCCATGCCCATATTACCCCCTCCCACAACCCTTGCATTGTATTCATTCTCTTCTTTCCATACACAGCTAGCATAGATGAGCTGGTATACCACTGTTTCATGAGTAAGACACCAGCCATCTAGCAATACTATACGTGTGTATTTTGTGTGTGTTGTGGAAAAAAGATCATGATTTACATAAGTGCAAGGAGCATTCAAAGATCTGAGCAAATAAAAACTTGTTAGAATTAAACAGACATTTAGGCCCTTTAAAAAAGAAACATTTGAATGAAAAGGCGGCTCTGTTGGTGTTTGAAGTCACTGGCTCACCTTTCAACACCAGCCTACACTGTTCTAGTGCACTCTCCATATTGTCATCATGCTGTGCAGCAAGCTGCAGAAACTGTGACAAGTGTGCCTCCCAAAGATGTGCAACATAGCTAAAGATGTCATTTGTCAGCTGAAATAGATGCGATGAATCAAACGTTATGTTCAAACAAATCTAATCAAAGGTGGCTTTAAAAATTGCAAGTTCATTGATCGAAAACAGCAATAAAATCTTTTTTTCCTCATATTTCTTCTTTAAAAAAAAAAAATCTCTTAATTAGCGTAGTACATCTTTATCTCTTAGGCAGTTCAGTGATTCAATAGCCAGGTAATTTTTGCCAGAACAGAGAAAGTCAGGTGCCCTAGGCTAAGATCTTGATTCAGGTACATTCTACTTTCACTACATGTGGTACCTGCTTATAGAGTTTGCTGCTTTGCCTTAAGAAAAAAGCCTTAGATGCTGGCTCAGCACTAAGCACCAATTTCTCATATTTGTCTTTGCTGAAGATATAGGTTTTTGAATAGCACATGTCAGCAACCTCAAAAAATGCATCCATGTAAGAGCAAGTCTGAGGAATTGCAAAAAAACAAAAACAATAACAAAACAACTTAACACTAATAAGGAATAACAAACCAAACACTCACACTTTCAAATAATTTTCTATCTGGAGCTAGACGTTTGGATGCCAGTGTTTTAGTGACATGATGCAGAACTAGCAATGCTCTCTGCTGAATGAGTGTGTCATTGCAGCGTACTGCCTGCAGCAAGGTTGGCACAAGGGCATTCCAGTCCTGAGGACAATCTAGCCGAGCTATCTTTGAAGTCAAAACAGCAACTTGTGTGGCTATCTGAAAAGAAAAATGGACTCTTTTCAGAAGCAAAACATAGTAAAATGAAATCTATAAAAACAGCCACTGTAGTCATTTGGTGATGAGGATCAGTATTATACTAACAATTTTTTTTATCAGTATCTCTAATATTCCTTTAATGCAGACATTTCTTTCAGGTAGACTACCTAAAATGAAGATGGTCTCTATGAGCATTTCTGTTCACTAATGGGTGCATAGCCTGCAATTCATAGGTGCGTATTGTTTAAAGTGGAAGAAAATTCTTTTTGAAACCATATTTGTTGTTTGGCATAAGAAAACAAAGCTTTTACTTTTTCATATCTCAATTTACTTTTCTCTGCCTTTTTTACATTTATAACTATTACTGTAAAATTTAATCTCACCTGTGGAACTGGTTCTCTGAAACTGGATATAAGACGTGATTTGATACATGCCTTCTCTTCATCAGCTATGGCACTGTAAAAGTCATAATAAAAACATAAGAGGATAAAAATACAAACAAATTCACCAGACTACAATTCTTTGTTAAAAACCAAGTTAGTTCAGATGCTTATAAAAAGTAGGACTGGTTATAAATGTACAATGCAGACCAAAATGATATATGATAAAATAAGTTTCTGATGCCAAGCCCACTGTTAAAGTTCTGAAACTTATGTCTAGATTTTTAATGTCTGAGTGATAACAAAATTACATATAAACATTTTAAAGTAAGGCATATCACAAAACTCTGTCCACACCATTAAAAAAAAATATATATATATAAGAAAATGAAAACATGAAACTCCCCAAAATACTAATGTGATGATAAAAAAAATGAATGATGGAATTAGCAGGGAACTTTGTGTTATTTCTGTCTGGCCCATTTTCAGGTAATACTACAAAACATTTTAGATACGATAAGTAAATATTCTACAGAGAAAGATAATAAGTTGCAGGAAAATAACAGCTGAAGTCAGGAGATATTATACGAAAGGTGGCCTCCTACTGATGCACATACACACCAATCAATAAGAAATGTTTGTAACATAATAGAAATGAATGAAGTGCCTATAAGAAATGAAATAACATTCGAAGCTAGAATGCTATATGATGTAAATCTCACAACTTACTGTGGGGCTGTTTTTCTCCAATATCTGTCCACACCATTCTTACAGTACAAAACTGCCAGCCACCGAATATTTGCATCCACATCATAATTGCAGAAAATGGACTAAAAGAAATGCAAATAATCATAAAGATTGGATGTTCTTTCACTCCATAACTTACATTCATAATATCTTGTTGAAAATGTCTACTACTAACATTTCCATGATCAAAAGGAAATTAGCAAATACCACTGCCATAGTAATGTAGATCTAGGACTTATTAAAAAAACCTTTATACACATATTTATACACACCTGTATATATGAATACATTTACACTATAGATCTGATTGAACTTTTTTACAACAGTGATTATCCAGTTATTAGCATTTGCTACACCATTAAAATATTAGTCCCCTTTTTCTTTTGAACCACAGAAACTTTCCACGTCCACGAATTGTTGCTACCAGATATTACACCTGTAAGAAGATTGCTAAGTATTTAGTACAATGCTATCACTTAGTCTTAAGGAATGAGATTTAAAAAATAATGTAAACTCAATCTGTGCTAACAGGCACTTGTTTTTACTTCGGTATTTTAGATCCAGCATTGTTGGTTCACAGTACCGTTAATGTTATTTTTATTTAATCAATAATACGACTTCAGATAAGGCCATTTTTTCACTATCTGATAAAGTGCAAATCATATTCTATTTCCAAAAGCGGCACTTACCGATAAAACAGAATAAAAACCAGGCTGAGTTTCCCAGCTCTGAAGCTTCCGTTCAGCTGGTTTGAGGACATTTGCATCTTGGCTACAAGCATGAGACAAAGTTTCAAGAACTATCGGTTCTGCAGCCTCTACCTCCATTGTTGGGGAGTATTTGAACAATTTAATGATAATTATCAAAGACAGTTAAAAATAAGAACACCGTCGATCCTTACAAATGTTTGCATAAGAACAGGCGTAGAATGCAACATCCAGAACCCTGGAGGCGGCCATATTGACAATCCGCGTAGTTTCGATTAGCCAGGAATGGTGTTCTCATACATCCGATAACGTCATCGTAACGCAAGATGAAAAAAATGTACAGGGAAAATACAGTTCACTATCAATATGTTTTAATTAAGCAGCCTCATGAAGGTACTAAGACAGAAAAATGGGTATTGTGCTGTTGAAATAAAAACAAAAGATAATTTCTGCTATGATCCGATATGGCATCGTTGTTCATGAACTATATACATGTATATAACTTTAAAAAAAAATATAGCAACAATTCGACAAAGTCAAACAATTATACAAAGTCAAAAATTTACATCTTATTTAGTTTCATAATTTATTAAACTTTAAAAGACGTATGCTTATACGTAAATCTGACTTTGAATTACTTTTTCTGTCAGGTGTAAAATCTGGTTAAATAACCATTAATTTCATATCTTGATCCCAACACGTCCAAAGTATAGTTTGTGTATTAATTGTTTTAGAAAATGTCAAAAAATTTTTTTATTGATACAATAGGATTTTGCCATAATAGCTCTTTAAACATCCTTCATAACACAACGAACTTGTATTACACTTTCATGACAACACGCAGACCTCCCTAACGACCAAGGAGTCAGAGTAACTTCCGGTTATTTAGCTTCATTGGCAACATAACCAAACTTTTGTTGGATACCTTTCTCCTCCTTTCGTGGTAGCACAACATAGTAAAGTGCGCAAAATGGTATCGGTACATGAAACATCAGGAAGATACGAAAGACCACCAAGAATCAGAGATGAATATAGAAAAGTTCTAGAGAAATCGATCAAGGTACGTTGGTCGATCAGTTGTACACTTACTATATGATTATATATAGTTAATTAATATGACATTAATTGATTGCTCTTTCTTAAATTCATAGTTTTCTTAAATCGTCTGTCTTAATTTTTTGAACACCATGCCAGGAAAAAAATAAAAGATAGTGAACACTGCGCTAATTGACACTAATTGACACTAATCGACACTCGTTGGTCCACCGGCAAACTACTGAAAGCGGACTAACTAGTATGCTCGTAGAGCCTCTGCCCACCCAACGGATAGCATCATGGTCCTCTCTATGTACTAATCTTCTGTCGTGGGCTTCTGCCCGTGATGAACAAATGTTTCTTTTTGTTAAGCAGTGCTTTTAGGCCCTTGGTCACCCAAGGTTTGTTGTTAGGATAAACATACACTGCTTTGATGGACTGGTGCAATCAACACTATTTTACTCCTCACTTTTACTTCTAACTGTGTGTTAAATGTCTGTATGGGTATGTGAGCAAAGACAA
Source organism: Pomacea maculata (assembly GCA_004794325.1). NCBI lineage: Eukaryota > Metazoa > Mollusca > Gastropoda > Architaenioglossa > Ampullariidae > Pomacea > Pomacea maculata. The sequence continues at coordinate 627,643 of SRHC01003342.1, read as the reverse complement.
ATTTCTGTCCTCCTGGGCAGACAATAAAGTCTGTTTTGATTTGATTTGATTTTGATTTGATAGACAAAGTATTTTCTATCCTAAATGTTAATTTTATGTCAGCTAGACGAACAGTGAAGATTTATCATTGTAACTGTTCATGAAACATTTATTTTCAGGAAGATGAAGACCAAGGAGAGAAAATGTAAGCTACGTTCCACCTTAAATCTGCATACTTTGTGTACTTTGCTTAGAGGTATAATTTATATTTTCTTTTAAATTTTTTTTACAGGACGACTATATGAAAGAAGATCTGAAATACATAATAGATGAGTGAGTGACTAACATTAATAATCTTTTGTTTATAGGATTCACATTTGAGTTTATTTTTCTTTTAAATTAAGACAGATATCTGTATATTTGGTTGATGAATTTTTTTTTAATTATTAAACTAGATGTCTTTATAATAGCCTTTTAAATAATATGAAAAGCAAAATACTATTTCTACTGAACACGCGTTTATCCCCTGATTGGGATAACAAAACACAGAGGTGTGTTATTCAATACATAGTAAATTGGTGCATGTTCAGCGGAGACTGACTGATTTCATTGATTGTACTCTCAAAAAATCTTAAGGGCCAGACATAAGAATTAGTTAACAAACAGAAACAAACCATAATGTAATTCATTTAATCATTTGATTTTTTTTTTCAAAAATATGTATAATAGGAGAATTTAAACCAATTCCATAAGATATGGACACTCAAATAACCCTACCATTGAATCAATGTCATAGAAACTTTCAGTGCATTTTGAAACACTCAAAGCTGCCACACATCTTTCTTGCATAGGCTAAACTATTAATGTTGATTGAGGTGAGGAAGAGGTGAGACACTCCTGCTGCAAGAACTGAGCGATCTGTTCCCTTTGGGTGGTTGGCCTTAACCTCACATACTAAAATGTCCCACACATTCTCAGAGGGAGCCAAGTCTAGTGAATGTGGTAGCCAGTCAAGCTTCTAAATATTCTGCTACTACAATGTGTAGTCATCATGGGAGGAGAGTTTTCATGTTACAGCATGGAACCTTGACCCATGGCCTGTAAAGCTGGGATGATAAGAGGTTCATAATCTCATTTCTGTACCAGATGCCAGTCAGAGAACTGTGAAGAAGATGAAGGGGGATTCTGACATGAATACAGAGCCCTTCTCTGACCATCAGAGAGCTAGCTGTTGCCAAACTGGTTATGCTCCCTAAGATAGACATCAACAAATTGTTCTCCTGGGTGCCGCCACACAGTTGCTGTCATAATTATGGGCCAGAGAATTGAGAATTGAATTATTTATTTGATGGGTCAACGACCCTTTCAAAGCAGGGCATGGTATATATTTTGTTATCGGCCGTAGAACATACACAGGTAGAAGTACATGAAGTACATAGATCTGCTCGTATCATTTCAACCACTACCTAGTACTTACACTCATGCCAACCATTCTTCATTTGCCCTCTCTCTCTTACTTCTAGATATACAGCTCGTGCGCGTACACACACACACGCACTCACTCATACTCCACTCACATAGAAACCATTTTTCATTTACCCTCTCTCTCTCATCTCCCATACCTACACCTATGCACGCACCCATACGTGCTCTCGTGTACGTTCACACACACACACATTATTAGGCCATCGGCCCCAGCCTGTTCTACATTTTGGCCAGTCCTGTGAGTCCAACCACATGGGGGTCACATTGTTTGTCCAGTACTTCCAACGTTCTTGTTGCTCCTCTTTAAAGCATAAAAAAATGAACATGGCTACATTTCCTATATTATGTCCTGTCGACAAAGTTTTGTCAGCTTCCACCAGGCTGCTGATTCTGTGTGCCACTGTGCAGGACCAACTGATTGAGACTTTCCTTCGTTGTTTTGACCGTGCGACTTCTCATTATGGGCCAGAGAGAATCTATAAGGAGCACCCTGCCCTGTCTGCCTTGTTCAGTGCTGTTAGCATGTACACTACTCCACACAAGCCTGGCAGAGATCGTTTATTTGTGTCTGTGGCATGTGAATGACCATAGTTCTGCTGTGTAAATTATACTGGTGAAGGCGGTTGTAGATGATCGGCTGGCTGTTGCAAATCTCAGGTTTTTTCACAGATGGTCTGCAGTAATGGCTCTGTTGTGCACAGCTGTGAGCCTTCTGAACTAATTTTTGTGGTGTCACATTATTTGGGGCCATCCAGACTGAGGGTGTTGTTCAGTGCTACTCGTCTGAAATTGTTCCCACAGTTTCTGCATGATAGAGTGGTTCATCCCAAGCCACTGGGGCACTTCGCTGCCAGATATGCTGCATTGAACCCATCCTAGAGACCAGTTGTTAGCCAATAAGTTCCCACATCATAACTGAGTTCTTAGAAACTAATAACTCAATTCTTTAACTCAGTAATATTGTTTGGGTCTGTTGTAACTAATGTGCATACTTTAAAGAATAATTCATAACAAACAACCAACAGTAATTTGGAAATCATATGACTCCTCATCATGGTTTTGGTATAAAAAAAAGTATTCGGGTTTTGACAAGAAGAAATCTTAACCAATTATTGAAGAATTATAAAAATGTAATAGAAATAAACACTGAACAATAAAATGCATAACAAAAAGAACAATTGTATTATAGCTGGAACATTAGCATTTCAATCATCCGTTTTTGAAATTTATTTTTTTGGTTTACATTTTTTCCTTTGTTTTTGTTTTGTTTGGGAATTTTGTTTTTTGGTTGGTCATTCCATCATTGTTGATCTTTTGATCTCATATTGTGGTATTTTGCAAATGTAATTTTAAGCACAGCACAATAGCTAAAAGGCAAACAAGTTGCCTGAAAGTGTAGTTCTCTGACTATATGTGTACTACCTGTGAAAATTATTGCCCTTTTTACCATCAAAGAATTAAAGCTCATTAATCAGTTAAGAAGTGTTAGTTATTTTGTCTTTGAAATTCATTGTCATTGCCTGCATGTGAAAGAGGAAACTTCTTCTTTTGGTTTGAACTTAAATCCTTTGTAAATATCTTAATGATTCATTGTAGGAAACAAGGTAAATTTTATGATTAAAAAAAAGATTTATGAGGCAGCAGCATATATGAGGCAGTATATTTGGCTACTTAGATTCAGCATCTTTTACCTAACATGCAGCAGGATAGCAGCTTGAATTTTGGATATACTAATTCTATATAACTTATCAGGTGCAACGATGTGGACATATAATCTTTGATATATAATTTGATATATTGATATATGATGTGTGCTTGTACTTTGATGATTTTCTAGTTTTTATCTGCTTTCTTGATTATGGATGATAGGATATACATATAAAAACTAACTTTAACAAGATAATTTTTGAGTTTTTGTCTCTATTCATAGCACAAGTACCTAGTTCTAATAAGTCAAAAATAAAGGAAACAAATTTCAATGAGATCAAATTAAACTAAAGTTGTCTAATAATGGTCTTGTGGAATTACACATTGATTACATTGTCAGAGTATTGCTTAATCCTTTTCATGAATCAATACACCCTTTAGTGTTACACTCCTTCAGTTAAGATCTAAGCCTTTGTAGTCAAAAATCTTTGTTGTAAAATTATCTTCCCACTCAGAGAGTGGAAACAGAACCTAAGGGCTGCATGGAATGATCAGAGTGAGTTAAAGGCTGGCTACAAGAGATTTCTTGCAACAAATAAAGCAATACAGGATGAAGTACAGCAGGGAGGCAAGGCTATAGTTTCGGTGAGTACCTAAATCTACATTCTTGTCACCAGTACTTAGTTTGAGGCTGTTTGCTGTCATTTCTACTTTATATAATCTGATGACTGCATTTGTTGCAGAGAAATCATGTTCTTCCTTGGCAGAAACATTTGCAATTTAAAAAAAATTATCTCAACATATCATATCAATGAGATTGTTTGGTATCTCTAATGGCTTTCATTCAACTAGGTCCACAAAACATTTGGATGTGTCATGATCATTTGCATATTCTTATAATTATGAGTGGTGCAGCAGTATGTTGTCCCTTACCCAGAGATGATGCTGGTTTCAGTTTCATGGGAGGTGCCCATAACCCAGAAGTCAATGCTGCACATGGCAGCTGATGAGGTTGGGGTTGATGCTGCTTTCTTTCATTAGGCAGCTCAGTGGAGTACAGACTTACATTGATTTGTGCACTTGTAATTGTTAATACATATATATATATACTATACACTCTCATAGCCATTACTGTGCTCTTTATGCATGGACACATACATGCACACAAACCCTTGGAGTCCTCATCCGACTACTTTTTGTGTCATTATTTATGTGGCCTGATATTTCTGTACAGGTGCGGCGTCGGGCACTGCAGAAGTTGTTTGCACAGGAGGAACAACAGTATCAAGCAGAGCTGGCAACCCTTGGAAAGGCTTTCGGTAAAGAGCGACTATGAAGTTGTTGCCAAACTCTCCTGCCTTATGTGATTATGTTTAGGGTACTTTTGTGTGCATCTTCAAGATATTTTTTTCTCGTTCTGAGACTAGAGCAAAAAAAAGTTTTATACTGTAAATTTTATACATGTGTACTTATACCCTTCAGCATTATATAATATCAATGCATTTACAAAATTAAAATGTTGTCCTTGTACTGAATATAGAACATATATCCTATCTCTTGTAGCTTTTACAGCATTGCCATCTGATACAGTATGTCCTTTCAATACTCAAGAATGTGTAGAAACAACTATTGTTATTTGAATTAAACTTTGTTTGTAGCAATTTTCAGCTCAATTACTGATTGTTTTTTGACTGAATAATTGCTACATCATCATCTGAGGCTATATTGCAGTGAGTCCTATAGATATCACATCTACAGAAATTATGAATTCTTTCTCTATTTCTGCTGATTTAAACAGCAGTTAATTCTGTAGATAGATAATTATAGATAGATGGGAGGAAAAAATCTTTGATTTCTTTTGTAGTATGAGGCAAAAAAGTTTTATCTATATAGGGGGATGTATATACAATGTAAGTGAAAAAGAAACATAGGGAGAATTTTTTTAAGGGATAATATATATATTTTGGCATGCACACACCCACACACATGTAAATAAAGAAGAGGGGAGAATAGGTAGAATGCTACTTTAGCGATCAAGATAAATGAGCAGGCAGACAAGAGATGAACTGGATAAAGTAACCTAAATTTGTAGCTTTATGATTCAGATTGGTAAGTATTCATTGGCTGGATCACTATCATGTATGCCACGCATTAAAAGCATTTCCCCATTTTCCCTTCAACTTGTTGTAAAGATCTAGTGAGATGCAATTTTTTTTCTAATGACAGGGCAAAACGTGGTGCAACTGCAGGATACTAATTCCCAACACAGCACAATAACCCTCTATCTTGAAAACAGAAACAAACACAACTATGCACAGAAAGAGGTCATCCTCATGACATCCACTTCGTAGACATAAACATCTAATTAACATGTTCCTAGCTCTCCTTGTAGCTGAGGCCTTGACAATTTTACCTTATCCATAGACAATTCTGACATCTTTCTGTCATGAGGATGCTTGTAAGCACGCATCAAGAACAGAAATGATGTAGTCACACAGATTCTGGGAAGTGAGCCATGAAATTAAAATAAAAAGCTCACTAGACCTTAAACATAGGTTATCTAACTTATCTAAATATGCACATACACTCGGTGACCATAATTGTTGACTGTGCGCACTTGCATACAAAACTCGCCATTAAAACACAATATCAATGTTTGTTTCCATTCAACTCTATTTACACATTGTGTTGTTCTAGACTGTGTTTGATCTTGCACATAAGTCAGCATTACTGACACAAGTAATTGACATCATTTGCATGTGTAGAAAACCTTTGTAAAGTCACATCTCATATATGCAAATTCTATCCAAGCACAGATATTATGTTTTTAAAAAAATCCATTGTTTTTCTGGAGGGGTTTAATAAAACATTAAACACCTATAAACAGACATGCTCACAGGCATACAACGTAAGCCTGCACCCACAATTTGTACTTGATGATCGCTAAAACAATACACAAACAGGCAACCAGAGTGCACAACAAAATAGCATAAACAAGCTGTTCTGTGCTTATCATTAAATCCATTCAGCATAAAAGAACCCTTCATTTTGGGCAACTGAAAACGCTAGTCTTGTAGCCAACACTAACAGCACTTCTTCACATAAACCAAATGCAGACTACAAAATTTGTACACACAAACAATTTTACAGTACATATATAAGCCCAGCTACACAACTATGTAAAGATAAAAGAGAATTAAGCAACAAATTTTGAAGTTATTGCTATTCCTAAAGGTCTCAGGAATGAAATGCACATTGAAAATGTTCAGTTAGTTCTCTCAATTTTCAGTATTTATGAAACTGATTAAACATATTTCACAGCTGTAATTCAATTTGCCTAAAATTAGGTAAGTTATGAAAAGATGCTGGAGATAAAAATGATAGAACAAGTTTAGTATTATATATATTGCCCCAAAGTTTTTATGCCAGGCAGCTGCTAATTTCTTCAAATCTAAATCCAGATAAGAAAATAAAATATGAGTACACGTGCAAACATACACACATACACTCACACAAGACACCTGCCCATCAACCACTCTGGTATGTGAAAAAAGACGCTGCATTAGCTTAAGATCAGATCAATATGATCTTATATTCAAACTGATGAGGATAATTATAATCAGGTTAAAAAAATTCAATTTTAACATTTTATGGTTAAAAAATATATGGTTACTTCTTGTTGCAGAAACTACATATCAGTAATTTTAGAAACAAATTGTATGTCACTTACTACATGGTAGTTATTTTGATTTTTTTCCAAATGCCTCTTACATACTTTACTGTTCATTTGTTACATTAATCACTCTCTTTTACACAAGTGATGTTTCTGACTTAAGCAATGCCAAGCAATTGGATACAGATAGAGAAGTTAAGGGCAGTGAGGGTTGGG
>SRHC01003342.1:544150-620122 GCA_004794325.1 Pomacea maculata | reverse complement strand
AAATGTCTCTAACATACTTTACTGTTCACTTGTTACATTAATCACTCTCTTTTACACAAGTGATGTTTCCGACTTAAGCAATGCCAAGCAATTGGATACAGATAGAGAAGTTATGAGCAGTGAGGGTTGGGGAGTAGGGGCAAGTTAGTTTCAGACAGAGAAAGGGCACAAAAGCTAATTCATGAACATACATGCTAGATATGAAAATAAGATCTGTTAAACAAGAAGAAAGAAGTGCAGTCTCAAAACTGACTACATATGTCCCTGTGCAAATATAAGGTCTAATAGTACATCTTTATTTGCTAACCAATATACTTTTTTTCACGGAATAACAATATATTTCAGAATTTATTTCTAGAAATCCTTAGACTTTGTGTTGGATATAAATACATATAAATAAATGTAAATCAGTTTAAAAATTCATTTTATCTCATGCTCTTATAAATTTTTAGGGGAATCTTGAACAGAAGTGGCTGAAAAGATGTATGATGCACACTCGAGTAATTTAACAGTGAACAATACTAAAAAGCATGCACGCACATGTACAGCTATTAGTTATAACAAAGACTGAGTCCTTTATGTTGCTTGATGCGAAGTATTTTGTCATAGACAGACAAAAATTAGGAACTGGGTTGAGCATTTTTTTCCCCTTAGCTCCCTATGAGACAATTTTGGTTCTCTCTCCCCAAAAACATCCAAATATAAAAATCCACTAGAAAAAAAATCAAAATATGTCTTTTGTTAATGGTCCAGTTTCTTTTTATTAATCAGATTCTGACAATGCTCTCAACCATTGTTTTATGCAAAACCTTTCCAGCTCAACAACAGTACTAATGGTGAAATTTAAGCAGATGATCTATAGTCAACTTTGACTTTTGTCCAAAATATATGGTGAGCACTGTCACACCTCAGATCACAATGTATGATAATCAAATTTATTTTGTAATGATTTCCTGTGCAGCATACAGGTATCACAAAAAATTGTAAGATAAAACTGGAAGGACAAAAAAAAGTATCAGAACTATAAGAATCAACAGTAGATTGTAAAACACTCACATTGTGTGCTAGGAATCAGATAATTTTTCTCAAATGATGCTGGTTCTTACATCAGATTGAAACACTGTGCTGACACTAACCTAACAGACCATCTCAAAGATGCATGCTGATACAAGCGCTCTGTGAAATTGTGTAGCTAGCCTAAACCCACCACTATGCAGTGTTAATTCCACTGGTGCCTTACTCAATTTGTAGACGAAAGCTTGCAATGATACTTGCAGTATTTATGACTGACGTTAAACACAGAGTAGACAGACACCTCATGGCAGTCCACACCCAACAATGGCTGTAAAATCCAGACCACTTGCATACTGATAGGGATGTACAATACATAAATTTATAAGAAATAATTAAAATCATATTTTGAAAGCAGGCCTCATGCCAACACAGCAGATTGTATAGTTCATCAGAAATAAAGCAAATGGTATCACACTTCTGATGTGAGGTGAACAAAGTATTTTTCCCAAAATGAAGCAATTTAGATGTTTCTCTTTAGTAAGAAATGCTTTTCCAGCAGTAGAAATCGTTAACTCATTCACTATGGGTGTATCGATGCAATTGAACTGTAGCTATTAAGACTTTCACATTTGTGGGTGCGAACTCCATAGAAAGAGTTATGATATTGTTCTTGTTGTTTGACTACCTCAGTGTACACCCATATACACTTGGTCTAATAACAATAACAGTATTTCTTGCTTATATAACTTTACATCATGTTTACCCTATGTATGAGAGAGCATGCATGGAATTAAGCAAGTGCTCCAAAACCTTATTACCTTTTCTAACATTCATCCTGGAGTGAATGTGCTATATGGTTTAAAAGTTTTAAAACCTGACTTTCAGCTCCTCTCCCCCCCAAAAAAAGTAGACCATTATGAAGAGAAATGAAACTTTTACCAATTTATACAAGCACAAAATACATTCTTAAACTGTGCATACAGACTGGACACTCATAAGTGATCATATAAAGCATACAAAATGCACACCCCACTGCAAAATGATTTTACAAGAAACCAAAAGCATGGAGAAAATGATTAGACAGTCTACGATGACAGCTTTATAGCAGAAACCATCATGACATTATGGCATATTCTTGAAGCTGATTGGCTTCATGATGGCAACTATAAAGAATGTCTTGGTCTCTCTCTCTCTGTGTGCACAAGGACATGTGGTATGCGCACACAGACATGCATCAACACACACTCACACAAGCTCATTTATGGTTCCAAAAATAAAAAGTAGCAAACTTCATGTTGAATAAACGTGATTCTCAGCAATCTGTACAATTGTAAAGAATTTAGCACAACAGGTAAGACATATGTCTACTAAACACAATCCAAAATGAAAGGTATATTCATTTAAACTGTACAGAACCTCTCTTGCATTTCTGTTTTAACACTGTAGATTTGTACTTTATCTACATTTCATGCCATTAGTGATCATTGTAATAATAATATAAAGCTGGTAAAATACAAGAATCTTACATGCTGAAAACTTAAACATGAAGAAAAGTAGAATCCCAGGAAAAGAATAATAAGCTTTTCACCATCTTCAGTAAAAAGACCATTGACACTGTCACAGTTTAGTGTCTTCTGATTGACTTTAAAGCTCAAGTTTACATGGAGAAGATTTTCTTTTTTTGAATTCTAATTTAAGTTTGCTTTATCTCCCTTTAAATTCAGTTTAACGTCTTGCTCATGCATTTGGTAGACCCATTTTGTGGCCACACCTGTTCTGAGTGAGCTGAGGAGTTAACTGGATATAAAGATTTCTAATGCCAAAACATGATACAGCTTTGCTTTTTGCAGAATCCAGCTAAAATGTACTTTGCTGCTGTACAGATTAGAATGCATGAACCTGGACAGTTATCTGCAGAAAAGTTTTATCATTTTGGAACAGTCCTGCTGTATGTAATCAGTTTTAAAACCTATTGGATAACAAAACCTTCACATGTTTGCAGTATCTGATTTCATTCAGGTGTTCTAATTAGAATATCACTTGTGTTAACTACATACCAGTTACCTTCTCCAGCTTGCACAATAACTTTCTATCATTTTCTGTCTCCTCCCCCCTACCTCTTCAAAAAAAAGAAAAAAGAGAATGGAACATCACATAAGATAATGCAATTTTATGTTTGATGACACTTTGATTGCAAACATTTTTTTCCACTTCTGTGAGTCTTTAAGCATTGCAAGCAATAAAACACATGATGGAGGGAAAATGGGAATGGTAGATGCAAAAGGCAGAAAAAAAAATCACAAATAAGCAAACAAAGAAAAAAAAACACAAAAAATCCACTAGGATAAAACAATTAAACCCAACAGAGAACATATATCACAGTCTGTAGGCAGCGAGTTCTGTGCAAGATGATGCAAACGCTGCATAGCAATGTGTATGAATGAATCTGATGTTATGACTGAAACTTCCATGCAGCTAGTTTTCCCAATATTTTTCACACTAATTAGTCAGTACAACTATGTACTGACAAAGTCTTATAAATTTGTAACAGTGCAGCCATATATTTTACTTTGGAATACCACTGAAGATCTTTAAATACCTGTACTTACACCCCAACCCTATCCTCCTTCAAAGAAATTATTTAATGACCTTCACTGCTTAACAGCAAGAAACTAAGGGATACAATCAATTCTGAAAATTTTGCATGAGTTATGTCCCTTATATCATTTCTTCTATAGGCCGTCTTTTCATGCCAACTCTCAAGCAGTGACTTACATTTTAACTTTTAAAAAAATAAAATGCACTGATGTTAATGATTTTAAAATGTATTCTGGAAACATCTTTAATCCAGAAAGAAAAAGCATTTCAAAATTAGGTTTAGTTACGCTTGTAGGGCACTCAATGTTACTTTCATCTGAATAGCAACAATGACCTGTACGCTGCATTTTCAGAAAGTTTTGGAAAAAAAAAAAAGATGACATGCTGATAATGTGTCAGTGTGTCAGTATAAGCAGCTGAGTTTATCACATTGAGTGTCAGCCCACTGAAGATGGACTTGCAGACTTCTGACGTGTTAGAAAATGTTCATCATCCAAGTTTCAGGAAAAGCTGAGCACATAGCCGAGTATCCCATGGACACAGGTTTACTCAAATGTCAGAATCATGCACTGAGGAAAACGTTTGATCTCTTCTTGGATCCAACCCTGAGAAATCATAATAAATGCTTTAACTTGCACATTTCTGGAAACCAGTCAATGGCAAGATATCATATAAAGATTGACCTTTAAGGGCACAAAACTCTGTGTCACAGTATTTTGAGTTTCCTTTTTCTCTCTTCAGCGATGATTGTAACCAAGTTTGAGTGGAAATCATCGCATTATGAATGAGCCTTCATCACTTACAGCTTAAGGTCATGATGGAAGCAGTAACTGCCGCATCATGTTTCCTTTCAAGTCTGTGCATGACCAAATGGCTCCAGGCTAAATGTTGGATGAGACACAGGCTGGGACCTGAGGCCTAAGGGATAAGGGAATGCACAAACTGTTATTGCCATAGAACCAGCACAACTCATGCCCTCTCTGAGTTGTCTTCTCATTTCATTAACTCAAGAAAGTGGTACAAGTGCACGACCAGGTAGGCCAGGCACTCCAGCCTTGACCATTTCAAGGAAAGTATGTTCATTTACTCCTCTCCTATGCTAGGCACTACGTTGGAGATCTGATTGTCCTGACAGCAGGTGCTGCATTTCTGCTCCTGTAAACACATCAGAATAATCATGATACAATATGCAAGGAATTATGAGAATGTTATTCTAGTGTTGATGGTCAGTTGCTGGAAGTTCAAGCTGTAGCAAAGACAAAATGTGAAAAAAAGCTTAACTATAGCAGAATCCTTTTTTTCTAATGAGCAGATAAAGGTCTGTGCTAAATACTATTCCTCAAAATCTGGGTGTACATACCATTCACAAGATACATGTCAACAAACATCACTTTTTCACAAACAGCTGTCAACAGCACAGATATTAGGATTTTACATGTATAAGTTTACACTACCAAGGCTACCTTTTCCTTATTCTCTTATAAGGCTATGTATTCACAGAGATAAAAAAGCTAATAACAATTCTGTTTCAAAATAGTGTAAAGGAACATGCCCAAGAAAAAGCAGCTCACCCAGTGTCTTATGTCATTTTGGTATCTCTCAAATTCATCACACCACTGATCAAATTTTCTCATCCACCTCTGCTCTATTTGCTCTTTTGCTGAAAGAATGATACAATAGAAATCAACATTAAAATAAATTAAGGTGATAAACAAAAGGTTTGACTGTGTTATTTTTTTCCACTGAAATGGCCATTTCAGCCAAATAGTTCCATGTGTGCATACGCACATATGAACACATGTAACTGTGCACGCATACTAGATGATTCAACATCTGCCTCATGCAGCACGATTTCCCCACTTAACCCACCTGCTTAGTAAGTACCCGACTTAACAAAGGTTTGGGGAAGGTAGCAGCAAGGGAGAGGAAATAAGTGCTGCCCTCACAAAAAGGCTAACCCTAACCCCAAGATGTGAGGGCACTAACTCCTCAATTTCCTAAGACGGTTAAGGTTATACAAGATTTTACCCTTTTTAATATGTACACACATGCTTCTCTTACACACATCAACATGTACATACACCTACATTCACAAACATTAGCAGATTTATGTGTACAAGTTGGAATGATGACTGAATGGACAGAAAAAAACAGATCCTGGCATTAACAATCTGAGAAGTGGCTGATACTAACTTGTCTCTATACTCAGCAGATACTTTGCCACTGTTCTGCGCTGTTCGTCAGTTGCCTCATAAACACCCTCGTCAGCCTTACGGAGTTCAGTAATAATGAGGGAGCCAGCTTGTGCCAAGATATGGCGATCGTCTGCAATGAAGGTGCCATTATGCTTCCATGACACCAGTCCTGGGACGTGCAGCTTGTAGTCTATTTTAAGAGTCACAGAGCTGCCCAGAATTTTGGAAACTTTTTCATATTCTGAAAAGCACATGTTAAAGTCAGCATAGCAAGGCTGCTGTTAATAGAAAAAATGAAAAGTAAATGCTTTTAAAACTGATAGTTTTCAGGATAGGCAAGTAAGTGTCGTACACCTTAATAAGACTGTGTGTTAGCAATCTTAACAGTACTATGGCTTGAGCTATTTATGGATATTTAGACATAATTCTGCTCATTCATATCAACTGATTTATTAAGGGTGATGTTGAAAAAAATGCACATGTTGGGACTATTACCACAATATTAATGCTTTTGAAAATGCAGATAAAAATTTTGGCATATTTTAAGGTAAGGTATGAGGTTTACCCTGCATTGCATGTAGTCTTAAACCTCAAGTGTCAACCAAATAATCTGTAAGCAGCCATGGTAGTTTAAGGTCTTGCTAGCAATTCTGCCAATGATCAACACTGCTCATTAGTTGCTGCATATAATCTATTTGGCTTGAATGCATGCCTGCAGGTCCTCTGACCCAAGCAATCCCAGACAACTTCTACTTCTTTTTCAGTTGAATGTAACTCATTTATAAGTTAAGCACAAAATAATGATTTTGCTTAGTACGTGACCACTGAAATATGTCAACAACATTAAAATATTAAACAAACAGCTAAGAAAATACATACTATACAGGTCTCCAACCCTGAGCTGTATGGCTTTGTCTAAGCCATAGGTGTCGATGTCAATGTCGGCAAATGTAACAAGTCTGTAACAGAAAATGATGAGATGGGAGTGGTTGTCGCATGGTTACCAAGAGCACAGAAAATACAGGTGTGCACTTGAATGAAGATATCACTGTAAGACACAAACCATAGGTAAAGGAAAGATGGGAAAATGGAACTCTGTCACTGTGTGTGTGTGAGTTGGGGAGTGTGTGTGTGAGATGGGGAGTGTGTGAGTCTGAGACATACACCACACTCAAACAGTCTTGCATCAGTCAGGTCTACTAAGCTTGAAAATCACCCTTGCAGCTAATTCACTTTGACTATCCATTAGTCAATTTCGACGACCAGAAACATCTAAAGCAGGGGTGGGCAATTAATTTTCCCAAGGGGCCGGATGAGAAACTGGAATGGTTCTAGAGGGCCGGATGAGAAACTGGGATGGTTCTAGAGGGCCGGACTAATATAGTTAACTCGGTTTTACCCAATACTGTATATATAGTATATTTACTGGTGGGCGGCCAGCGGGCGGGCCGGTCAGAGACAGGAGGCGGGCCGGATCCGGCCCGCGGGCCGGCGTTTGCCCAGGTCTGATCTAAAGGGTGGATATGGATATGGGGAGAACAGATATTTTGTTACGGCTTCGGTTTCTTACAAAGATTTCCGGTATGGTTGTCGGCGGTAAGTCTTTATCCACCAAGCGCCAAGTCTTCTTTTCCTCCCTCCTAGCGGCAAACACTTTACATACTTCGTTCGTCCCCCATTATTGCGCCGAGAGAGCTATTTCCCTTTTTGTTAAGCTTCTTGCAGGCCACGGCGAATCCCTGCCTTCACTTTCAATTATTGTGCAAATGGCAACCGCGCTTGGCTGTGTTTACCATTCCTCAATCAAGTGAATGCCCGCTGAAGATTCTAAATACATCAAGCGAAAACCTCTCTACAATAGTAACACTTATCTACGAATGGACCAATTTATCCTGCAAGAAAGTCGATTGTTGATATCCTGTCAACACTGGTGGTGAACATTGATATTGATACTAGATGTCGAGACGTGGTGGCGACAAAGCTGCTTTTATTGTTATTGATGTCCTCACACCTGCTCAGGTTTACTCAGATGCTGTTCTTTAAGTTCGGGGATGGTGTTCGGTATCTTATCATACCACCGAGGTAAGACAGAGGGAGGATAAACGGGTATGGGGTCGGTTGGACATGGAGTTAAGGTGGTGGTGGTGGTGGTGGTGGTGGTGGTGGAGGTATTCAGCTGACATTTGGCTGCGTCCTCCGTAGCCTGCTGTTTCGACTGAGGGATTGCCGACAGGAATCCGCTCTGACACATGTGGGTCAGGCGATGTGGGGTTAGACGCCAAGGTTTGAATTATCACCTCTACACACACTTCCCATTTTTCATAATGTTCTGCCAGTAGCCTGAACAAAACCCAAAGATTGTGAGATTTGTATTGGAGCCGCCACTACACCATAGATACCTTAGCACTCCCCTCCCCTCTTCCTCCCTTCCCTTTATCTCTAGTGTGTTTGCGTTCGCGTGTATGAACATAAAATGAGGTGAAAAAGAGTAGATAGAAATAACAGTTAAGTATGAAAGAGGTAGTATTCTTCTTACCTATAAATGTTTTTTTAATGCAAAGGTAATAACAAACTTGGCGAAAACATCCATCCCTAACTTTCCATCTTCTGCAGAAGCAATTTAGACTTTTTGGTATAGACAAATATACGATTATGCTATAGCAAATTAGTAGTTTTTATTTAGTTACAAACAAGTACACTCAGTAAATCAGTCATCCAGGCCTGAAATGTGATCTCAACATCCAACACATTTTCTTTATTGTTTTGGTGTCATCGCCAAACAGGCTCAACCCATGTCTGACAGACGACAAAGCTGTTATCGGGTATTTCTAAGGTGTAACCCTAACCCTAATCCTGATCATCACTTCAGAAAAACTAGCAACCACATAATCCCCATCGTTTTCTATCGTAGCATTGTAACTATCACTCAAAGAAAATTTTGCTTTCAAAAAAAAAAAAAAAAAAAAAAAAGACGAAGAAGAAAAAAGGAGTGGTCGTCATTCGAATAAAAAAAATGACTTCACTTAACTTCGTATATACAACTGTGCTATTAAAAAAATTTACAGCACTATCAACATCCCATCAGTCAGCTTTTGCACATCAACTCGGAGCGAGTTCAAGGGTTCTAATTCTGAGACTGATTTCTTACTTGCCGACAGCATTCTTACCACTCCATCAGCGATAAGCTCTTCTCTAACCTTTGGTCCAGTTTATTTCCCAAAGGCCGTAAAACAACATCGGAAGTCAACCCCATTTCGCCACGTCCCCGCTGTTTACATGCAACTTCTTAAAAAAAGTGAACAGAGGGGCGTTTGTTGAAACTGTCGCTACCCGAGGATGTAGCAAAGAACAGGACATCAATGGAAGGACACTCCTTCCAGCAAAGATGCCGACATGTTGGAGACTCAAAATCTCTCAGTCGAAGAAACTATTGACAGATTTTGACTGGCACAAATTTAAGTCCAAATTCCAGAAAGTGTAAAAAAATGTAGCTTTGCGATTTTGAATTATTATTATTATTACGCCTTATCTTGAAAAAGAAGAGCTGCATGAAATCTCCCCTATCTCCTTGATAAGGAAAAGATTTGCTCAACCATGAAAGCTGCTTTTGGTTTCGAGATTTCAGCTCGTAAACCATCGTCTCTTATATTTTCGCCATCAGCTTTCACAGAATCAATTACAAAAAAACAACAACAAGCAAACCAAAAAAACAAAAAACAAACCAAAAAAGAAAAAACCAAACCAAAAAAACAAAACAAAAAAACAAACCAAAAAAACAAAAAACAAAAAAACAAAAAACAAACCCAAAAAATCCCAAACCCGAAACAAACAAACAAACAAACAAACAAACCCGAAGGTCTTACGAAGATACGAAGAGTTATTATCCCAGTGAGCGCGTTCTTCTGTCACCTCTGAACCACACGACAACATCGGCATAGACGAGCTTGCTTTTGAAAATTCTGTGAAAATCTCCTCATTTAATTCTGGATTGCTTCACGGACCCCCGCGTTCACAGAATTTGTCTTTGGTCTGCTGGACTCATTGATTACTTTTTTCGCCCTGAACACAGGATGCAAGCTCCGTGTCTCCTCCGTACTGCAGCTCGGTCTAATCTCGATTTCAGCCAACGGGCATCGTGGCATAGCTAAAGTTCTTTACTATCTGGGGTCATCCGACACAACCAGCTTCTTACGAAGAAAAAAATTAATAAGTAGAGCCAGTGCGCATGCTCTTAAGCCCTAGTAATGGGGCTGGCGGGGTTGTTTGTGGGGAGGAAAGAACGCGAGGCAATGAGAGATAAGAAATATTTTGACACACCCTGGGATGGGGAACAGCTTTCTGACGGGATGCCTTCCAGACCACGGAGCTTTAGTGAAGGGGAAAAAATTCACATGCATCGCAAGTGTTGCGGCAAAGACGGGGAAAGGCGATGTCGCATGCAGCAGGGCCATGAGATGGAGGCATGACCGAGATTTTCGAGATACGTCCAACACCACGTGGGGGGTTCTCTTGCACACACGTGACCGATTTTAAGCGTCACCTTATCAGCTGCCTCTCCTCCTCCTACTCACCCGATTGGATGTCCGCAGAGACAGAATAAAACTGTCGCAAACGGTTGCAGGCACTTAACTTTCTAGAACACTTGACCCGTATACTGTATGCAATCGTCTGCTTTCCTTTATGTCAAAAAAAATATTTTTTTTTTGAAGCTGCAGATGAATGGTCTTTGAATATGACAACGGAGATGCACATCGAGTACTCCTTTCTTCGGAGCACTGTACCTCTGAATTCTTGAAGACTTTACCAACTGACAGTGCCAATGCAGGTAGAATGAAGACCAGCAGTGACAACAACAAAGTCATGGTTAACATCAATGGCATCGGCAAAGCTGAGATTTACATGAATGGAGTTACAGCTGGAGGAAGCGAACAACTTTAAGCACTTAAGAGCCACCCTTTTCAAAGATAGCAACCTCACGGCAGACATCAGCATCAGGATCGCAACAACAGCAATGACCAGGCTAAACATGATTAGGGGAAGCAGTACCATCAAGTCTGTACAGACTGTACAATTCCCTGGTAGTTCTCATCTTGTTGTATGGATGCGAGACGTGGATTCTGCTTGCTGATTGGAAGAGGAGGACATATTGTATTCGAGAACAAGTGCCTGGGAGGCTGCTCTGGATCTCGTACAGGGAGGAGAGCTCGAACCAACGATGTTGCACGGAGCACGGTCGAAACCCTCAAAGAACACCAGGAATCCGTTCTCGCAACTGTGACAGGACACGAGCTTGTCTGGCTCGAACTTGCCACCCGGCAAGATACTCAAGTTTGCCTTGAAAGTGTAAGTTGTGAGAGGGTGGGGAATACCTTGGAGGGGTGGAGTTGTGAGAGGTAGGGGCATCGCCGTCTAGGTGGACAGAGGAAGAACGGGATGGAAAACGTGAAGGAATGGACTGGTCGTTCAACGCTCACCACCGCTCGACAGGTGAGATGTCAGCTGTCTATCCAGCTGTTATCCACGACGACCGATACAAACGGACCAGCGTAACCGTTAGTTGGTGACAGTCAAGGGTTGCATTTATAAGAGTCCGACTACCATCCTATCCTTTCACTTTCATTCACAGGGTCTGTATTGGAAAGTAAAATAGCTTATACGTAGTATGGAGTAGTACACTGGTACTGAGAACACCAGACGGAGCTTTTATTTAAAAAAAAACAAACCCACACACATACAGGTACAGGTAACACCTTACTCCATCACCACCGAAAAGTTTAAAGACTTTTGTATTTTTTTTTTATTACACACACACACAGAGTTACTCTCCCTCACGTATTGCACTCTGTCTCACCTGTGAGTTTTGATGGCGTGGACACACTCGTTGGTGTTGACATCCCAGCCACAGTAAGGGTCGTAGATACACAAGTCGACCTTTCTGTAAGCATCACATGTCACGACACTCATCTGAGCTACAGACTGGTCTGTGCCAAGAAACAATGTTTGGCCCTGAAATATTCACAGACATCTGTGTCATCTATCTCAGCCAGCTTTGTCAAGAGAGGGAAAGACAGTATACAATGCAACATAAGACACACAAGCGAAAAACACACGTTTTTCCACAATCAATCTTCATACAGATGACAAGACAATAGAAAGTCAATGGAAGAAACAGGTGCTAGGAAAAAAATACATAAACAAAAACAAGAGAAAATGTCACAAAAGCCATGTATCTCAAGTGACACAATAGATAAAAAGATCTACACAATCTAATTATAAAAAAAGAATCAGAAGGAAAAATAAAATTCGTCGCAAATGCTTTTTTTTTGTAACGGTGATGGCGCACACAAGTGAGTGCATGCATGTTCACAGATGGGTGAGGCTTGTATGAAAACATGGGAGGCACGCTGTTGCAGGTGTGCACACCCAGGTGTATTATGTTTTCGCGTGGGTGTGCTTTTAGTGTCCCGAGCGCCGTCTCTCCTTGCTTTTCCCTCCCAAAGCAGTCTAGACATCCAGCGTCGCCATGACAACAGTCTAATCCATTACAGTAATAGGTTTAAACAAACAACGCCTGCTTTGTTTTTCTGTAATTATAAATGGTGTAGGAAGTTTTTTTTTTTTCTTCCATCCGTCTCCGGAGAAGCCGGTGGTGCTGAGACATTTCCTATTTACCAACGCCTTCATCATGATGCTGGCTTTACAGAGCTTGCAAACATGCTGAAAACACTGTTGTACTCCTTGATCCCTTGTCTCTCCCCTATACCAGCATCCCCCCTACCACACACCTGTAAAATCATGCTCCACACAGGACGAACGTCATCAAAAGGTATGTAGGTAGTGGAGACGTATGACTTGGGCGCTTCACCGGGTGTCTTGGAGGGCCAGGAGAATATCTTGTAAACAAGCCCTGTATCTGCAAATCACAGAACAACAGCTCTTGACACTGTCACAAACATGCCAACTCTCCACCATAACTACTCAGAGTGCCAGAGACTGGCTAAATATGTCCCAGACACCAATCAATGGGCTTATTGGATGCTAAACATTGAAACAACAACAACAACAACAACAACAAAAATCAATCAGCAATCAATATCAGGGACCGTAGATATGCGCATAGGGCAATTCATTGCCCGTGGGTAACACAGAATTCGTCCTGTTTCCGCAAATTTCAAAGGGCGTCCAGACTCCTCGGATATTACTTTATATTACTTTAGCCTTACAGCACATTTCCACCCGACCCTATGGGTCAGGCAGCACTCGCGGGGTGCGGACACCGCTTTATAAGGACGACGACAAGACATCTTTCCTTGATTTACCCATTCTCCCCCCGGGGGCAAACACTCACCCTCCCGTCACAACTACGACTCCAGAAAATGGGCATGCGCCAAGAAATATAGGTCTTGAGACAGGGACAGAACACCGCTGATCTACAGACACCATCCAAGGGGTTGGAAGCAATTAGCGCACGTACTGCTGGCGGCGTAGAAGACCAGGTCGCCGTTGGTGGAGACGTTGCTGACCACGGCCAGCTTCTGCAGCAGGCAGTTGCCCTGGTAGAAGAGGGGCCGGCTGTACTGATGCGACACGGCCTGGTCCATCAACAGCTCGGAGCGGCTGATGAAGTTGACGGCTTGGGCGCTGAGCTGCTGCGTGTCCGCCACCGTGCACTGCGCGTCGCCATGGAAACAAAAGGTCAAGTCATTAGAAATGTTTGCCGAGGGCAAGAACCGACAGGCAATCATTTACCGACTCGGTGGACGATGGCGCCGGCTTTTTTTCTGGTTTTTTTTTTAAAAACTATGAAGTGAAAATGAAAACACTGAAAATCTGTGAAAATGGTAAAAAGAGGAGATGAAGAATTCAAACAGCATAAACGAAGAACAAGGGGGAAAACACAAGCCATAAACAAGCAAGAAGAATAATTGCTTAACAAACCATTCCTTTCCCTCAAAATACAAAAGCATTTGCGTCATCATCATCGTCAACAACAAACATCAAACACATCTATAAACTCACGTTCCCTGGTCTAGGGTCAGGCACTTCACTTTCTGGAATGGGCAGCCAGTTGGATTTTTTCGTCTCCTGTCCTTTGAATGGCCCCCAGAATGCTTTGTTCATGTCATTGAGGGTGAAGGCGCAAATCGCCGACGCAGTTAACCCGTTGCTGTTTACAGACAACAACACCGACATTAGATATTCATGTTCTGCCGAGCAGTGGGTGGGACCAGGCAAGAAGGGGGACAAGGAGATAATGCACCCAGTGTCCGAGGTTAGCAGAATTTAAGACAGCAGTTTTTAAAATCGTCAACTTTCTACGAGTAAACTAATTGAACTGCAAGACGATTGTAGAAGGAAAACACAAGGCGAGAATAACCCTGTTATACGTTTATTACAACTCTGGAAAAGCATAATAACCCAACAGTTGATAGTTTAGCAATTACACGGGTGGAAACGGGGTGGGAATGGGTGGAGAGGGAAGGGATAGCAGTTTCTAGGAAAAAATAAATAAAATGCATCAATCGAGTTACATTCAAATAATCTGAAACGTTTTAATACTTACATATTAGTGGTAAATAAGCCATAGAAAGTTTCTCCAATCAGGTAGACATCCTCTGTAGAAAAGACATGGTATTTATAATGACATAAAACAATATGAAATATTTAGATAAGACTTATTTTTTTAACCATCGGTGTTAACTATTGTCTACATTTTGCCAAACGAAACTGAAAGCTTCATAAGTCAGTATAATTCTCGGTCCTCCCCAGTTTAGCAAAAGTTTTTTGCGATAATCGCAGTCGGTTTGGTAATGTTCTTTGTTACAGACTAATGAAAACAGTCTGTTAGGGACACTTTTGTGGAAACAGAGTGAAACTGGTTTTGATGAGCCAAGAAGACTTGGCCTAACCGTGGAGGACGCACCTGGAGTTGGTCCGGTCCACATCAACCAACAAAGTTATGTAAATAGTGGTAAGAGACAGAGAAGATCATTATGCAGTCTTTACAAAGTATGGTCAGTGACCAGGTACCTAATGATAAAGTTTCGAATTATATACATTTGGACACTTACGAATTTCGTCAAAGTAGTAGGGATACTCTCCTGGTATGGAGCAGTTGAGCCGAGCTTTCACAAACGACGTCCACACATTCTTCAAGACATAGCGCCCACCTTGGTCGTTCTGTAATGTGAATAATTAATAATACAACAAACCAATGAACAAACGAGTAGCCAAATAGAATAACTGTATTAGCATCTAACTCAAAAAGCGTAAAGACAAGCCTAAAAAGTATTGAATTCAAATAGCTTCACGCCGCAATTTGCTCCACCTTCATCTACCAACATATTCCTGTCTTGATCAGAACTCTTGTAGGATTTATTTCAGATCGAAATATGTTTTAGAACACTTGTACGATCTACTTCAGAAAACATGGAACCGTCCAAAACAAAAAAATGCACAGTTCTACAGTCACAATGACCTGCACACCAAAATCTGCCCCACCCGCCATCGTCTGCTCTTTGTCTGTCCATCTGTCCGCGGGTGTGTCTGAGGGGTCGCCATGGTTCACTTACCTTGCACAGACGGACAACACGGGAGTAGATCTTCTTGCCGCAGTTGGTGTACTCCAGCGCCACCTCCCGGAAGAAGAAGTAGACGTACCCGTGAAGCTCGAACGATCCCACGAACTGAGGTTCTGCGACAATGAATGAGAGAGAGAGAAAAGATTTTAATACTGCCACAGACCCACAGACCCACGAACCAGGATTTTGTGACAGTGAGCGAGAGGGAAGAGAAAATTTTAACACAGTCATGGTCCTAGGAGGATCAGGAACAAAGTTTTTGTGGCAAAGAGTGATAGGGGTGGAGAAGAGAAGACAGGGGGATAGAGAGAGAGACGAAGTAAAATTCTGGTATAAGCCAGTGATACATAGCATTAAGCGTTTTATGTTGACAGCAACTGTCTGAAAGTGTGAGCTCACCCAATAACAAATCACAACTTTTGTTGACATCCATGCATGACAAATCCATGTTTCCACAAAGCACGTGCATGTTTCAGAGCGATAAGCATGTTTACACATCACATTATATATCACAAGCACGTTTTATGTGTGATACACATGTTTACACATCTTCAAATCGTGTTTATAGATGGAGAACATGCGGTACTAACCGTTCAACCACTTGCTTCGATCCCTCAAGGTGCGCACGAAACGAACCTCCAACGACCGGTTGAGGTGATAGAGGTCAGGGCGTAGAATGATGGGGTCAGCCTTGATGAAGTCCGTCACACCTCCGGCGTACAGAGCCGGGATGCCCCCGGGGTTCCCCCGCTCTGTGTACAGGAGTAAAAAGAGATCGTTGGCAACTTGGAGAGGGATATCGATGAAAAATAAAAAATAAGGAAAATAATTTGCCCCTTTCATTAAGGGTTAGCTCCCTTTGCTCCTCAGTGATAGACAAGCATGTCCAAGGATTTTAATTAATTCCCAGAGGTAAAGCAGAAGGTGAGAAGAGGGTCTTACCCACTAAAACAGCCGTGGTGTTGTCGGCGGGATCATAGGGACAAATGCCAACTGCGTTTTCCATGTCTTCCTTCAGGATTTGAAATCTGGGAGTTTTCGCCTCTAGCTGTCAACAGAGAAGTGGTTATCAAAACCATTTATCGATGTGTTTAAATAATCTTGTTCTCCATCTCTCCTTAAGTGTAATTTGGACAGACATAAATAACGTCCAAGCTCTCCTGTGTGGCTTGATAAAATCGGAAACAAAAATCGGATATTTGAAAATACCTGTAGCCTACACTTTTTTATTGTTGTTGTTGTCTTTTAATGCTTAAGCCACGTGGAGTTTCAGGAGCATAATAAATAATACCAGAGTATCTACGCACCTCAAAGATAAAAAAAATCCAGTTATTAAAGACAAACACACGGGCACAAGCCGTGACAAACATCACAGACGCACTGCCAATAACGGGTGTTCACAAAAAACGCTTGTTTTCACAGAAAATCAAGTGCCTGCAGTGCTTGGCCCCAGCTCTCAGTAGCCTTATAACTCACCTTAAGTTGGTAAGCCATGGGATGGAAAGCGCCGGTGGAGCACATGTAGAAGGTGTTGGGAATACTGGAATTCCGGACTAGCAGGCGCACATGGTTCCGGCAGTCTGGAATCTGCAAGAACAAACACCGATCTCTGTCTGACTTGATGTCGGCACGAAGACATCTTCGTCATCAGCAGCTTGGTGGGCGAGGGTGTGAAACAGGAAGACAGTTGCTCGCAAAACATTTTTATGCTTCACTTTTGTCTGGAGCGGGAATAAGGGGATATGGAAAAGGAAATCAGAACGAAGGATAAAAATGTATGAAAAAATGAAAATAAAAAAGTGAAGGTGGACAACTGATCTTTAACTGGAATCGAACGCGTGTAGCAAAATTTTAGTAACGTTTCGTAACATGTTGGTGGTTGGCAAGTGAGGTGTTAAGGGACCACACTTATCTCAGGACCACATTTTTTTTTGAGGGTGGTGATCTCTTCTCCCTTGCAGCCTCATCATCCCTAATAGCCTCACGTCAACAGCAGAGATGATAGGAGCGGTGGAGGGGTGGGACATGATCGGGTACCGAATCTGCTTGAGTGTACGACTTCAGCCCCCGTGCTCTAAGCACTCATTTGTCCCCTTTCCCATGTTTCAGTAGATGAGTAAAACATTTTTTTCAAGAAGAATTTTTGTTTGTTTGTATCTGTAATCCCTGCTTTAACTTACAAATAAATTTATAAATAAATAGTTCTATGCTGCCAAGGAGGATTTTATGACATCTACCTTTGCTCACCCCACCCCTTTACTAACTTCCCCACTTTCCCGTCATGCAACAGTCGCCAGGCAGACGACCCGTGGCATGCGTACCTTCCAGAAATATT
Source organism: Pomacea maculata (assembly GCA_004794325.1). Lineage (NCBI taxonomy): Eukaryota > Metazoa > Mollusca > Gastropoda > Architaenioglossa > Ampullariidae > Pomacea > Pomacea maculata. The sequence continues at coordinate 602,399 of SRHC01003342.1, read as the reverse complement.
TTCAAACCGTGCAGGCAGGTGGAAATGCTTCTATTCCACGCCCTGACGAACAACTGCCCTAAGCCGGGTGTCTTGTCAAGGGTGGCTGCACGCGGGACTTCTCATGTTCACCTATGTAGCGCTTTGTCCTGCGTGTCTATAGATTATCTCGCTTGTCAGCGCTGGGGTGGGGGATGCTTGCGTTGTCGTAAGTGTGGTGGTGGTGGTGGTGGTGGCGGTGGTGTGAGTGGTGGTGGTGGTGTTGGGGATGTGAGTGGGATAGTGGTGGTGGTGGTGGTGTGTGTAGGGGAAAGGGGTGGTGGTGGTGGTAAATAACGAAAGACGGAATAGAAATGTGTTAAAAGCAACCACATGGAAAAAAAAGGACTCACTTCTGGTTTCCCTTGTATTTTGCACTGATATACACTCAGCGGCGTGGCATTAAACTCCTGTTTAAATCTCTGCAAAAGGAAATGGATGATATCATGTAACTCAGAACTAACTCTTTGGTCTTTACATTCGCGAACAGGAGATGTGAAGTGATAAATACGACTGTAAAAGCGTTCACAACAGGTTTTCAGTAAGCGGTGTAGGGTTGGGGGGACAAGTCGCTAGCCATAAATAAGCATTCTTTTGGTCCCAACAACAAAAGCTCGAGGGTAACCCTACAGTAGGTGACACGAAGATAAGAATCACCTAGATGTTGCAGGAGACGGAGAGAACAGAGTTATAACCAAAACCACACGCGAGAAATATTTCGGGCTTACAATAGCTTCTTTTTTCCCTCCCTACCCTACGCCCTCCCTGACTTCTCGAAAACGAATGCACTCTCTGCTCACACGACCGAATTCTCTCGACAAAGTTCATTTTTATACACACGTGCCAGCTCGTACGCTCTCTCTCTCACGCACACACAGATAGAGAGAGGAAGAGGGGAGGAAAAGCTGTTTGCAATATACTTACTCTTGAAGAACTTTCTATATTGTACAAGTTCAAAGCGTGGATTGCATTCCTGAAAAATAACAAGGAACGCGGCTTAGGTATTCTTCTAGTGTGGCACTAACATGTCAAGTGTCTAACAAAAATTTATTGGTGCCATTATTATGTTAAGGAACGACACCTGGTGCAGACAGGCGTGTACACGCACACACATACACACACCCATACCCTAACTATAACCAGGCTTTGGGAGTTGGGAATGTAAAACACACTGCCCGTCCATACATCCAGACAAGTGCATTGCATATTGTATTGCCAGGTGAAACATTTGCAAGGTGCGGAGACCAGAGCTTCCTCCTCTCGCACTCTTTAGTGTCTGGGATATTTCCTTTCACGGTGTACCACTCCTGATTCTTCTATGGAAAACTGGAAGAAAGACTGATAGACAGGCAGGTATTGGAAACATAATGCAAAATTCTCGTTTTCTTGCTGAGCTGAGCTCGAGACATTCCCGGCAGTCAAAGCAGTGGCGCCGGCCATGGCGGACAGTCGAGTGCTTGTCGAGAGAGAAAGAAAGAGGAAACATGTTTTGTCCGTCTGACTGATAAGGTTCTTGGTCTTTCCATTAGTCGTCACACTACTACAGCATAGTTATGCACCGGTGGTATGTTGTAGTCCCCGAGGTTGCTCTCCTTCCGAGCTATGCAAGTGTTCTACAACTACTGACAAAACGCAGGATGTGGATCGAAACCCGCTGATCTCGGTAATCTGATAGGCAGACTGACATCCAGTCCATGAATACGACTCCAGATGAGGACACGAGGACATCTCGCGGGCATGTAGAAAGTAAAGACTCAAGGTGTGAGTGTGTGTGACATAGAGAGAGAAAACACACACAGAATGAAAGAAAAAAAATATCGTGAAGTTTTCCCTTGTTTAAGAAAAGTGGTGGTAGCGTGTGACACTTATCATGCTAATGGCGCTAATGGCCTCATTTTTAAACTTTCATTATTCAGCCATGAATGGAAGCAATGAACTAGCAGCAATCTTGAAAGAAGAAATCAACTCTATCAACCTCCATCACCCTGCCTTGGATCCCTGATCACACCACATGAGTATCCCACACAAAGTGCTTTCTAACTCCATGCCAACCGCTCGCAAATTTCAACGAGCAGCTTTATTATTATTTAATTTTGGTTTGGTCTCTTTATTTTCCGACAAAGAGCGACAGCTGTCATACGTGGCGCCTAGCAACAAGACTCCAGTTTCCCGACTTTCAATGGACCTTCGCTCCGCACCACTTGCGCCACTTGATGAACCGCCGAAGAATGTCACGTGTCCCATGGTGATGCCACCATCAGAAGGATGGAGGCGGGCTAGAGGCTATACGGCACGCCCACCTTCCCGACAGGCCATCCGCCTCCTTCGTTACCGGCTGCTAAAGAGACGAGCTCTAGCCGCTAGTTAACTCAACAGTTAACAGATGGCGCTAACAGACCTAATAAACAAGTCCATCTAACTGCCGAGGGCAAGAAAAAAACGGAGAAGGTGGAGGACGATGAATGAAGGAATGGAACGATGAGTGAAGACACGCAGCTGTCCTGCAAGCCTCAGTTGTTTTTTAAAAGAGCGAAAGAAAGAAAGAATTGGAAAAGGTATTGATGCTGGAAACACAAAGAACGACAGAACGATGGAGGTTGAGTCGACGGCGAGGGGTGGTATTTACCCAACCTCCCCTCACCCGCAAAGGAATACCACGACAGCAACACTAGTCGTCAGTAGATAAGAACCCTGACTGTTGTTGCAAGCGTTGATCATATTAACAGATCACATTTCCAGTCGCGTGGCCGCCACCAAGACGCAAATCTTCCGTGTGGAGGAAAGCTTTACCGGCGGAAGTACGTCCCGAGGGCAGGTGGGGATCGATGGGCATGCGCATATCAGCTCCAGCTCGACAGGAGCTGGCACTACAGCGTAGTATGCAAACACATTTACTGATTATCACGGCTCACGGGTGGAAATACACCGGGGAATAGCTTCCAAGAACGTGAAATGAAACGGAGACATTTTTTAAAATCTGAATGATAGCGAGTAGTTAGGGAGGGACACAGAGGTCCGACTGTGCAGCTACAATACAACCGGAAGACTGCCTACTGTGAACATTTCAAACACCCAATCGCTTACTGTGAAAGGTTGGTGAAGTGACGAGGCTGGAGAGAAAAATAATCAAATAATTAAAATGTTAAATGTGTGTATATACAATCGTTGCTTGTAACCTCGCCAGTGACGAGTTTGACGAGTTTCCCTTACTGATGGAAGCCATGTACCCCTTTGACCTCGTCTCTCACCCAACCGTTTGTGTGGGATGGATGGTGGCTAAATGGGACTATTTATTATGTCTGAGGATCAGGACTAATACTTACATCGCTCCAACGAACAGGTAGCCGGACTCTGCATCCACTGTCAGGTACCGGTAATAGCCATTCTCCGAGGTGTTGTCCTGGTACGTCCTCATGTTCAGATCTGCCAACAAGACAAAGTAGACATAAAATATTGGAAAGGACAGACATAAAGTATAAAGACAAAGTAGATATGAAATACAGAAACAAAGAAGGACATGAACATCCAGAAAAAGTTTTCTTGTATATGTAGGAATGTTGGAGTGGAAGGGTCTATGATGTCAATTTAAGCACCAATTTTTTTTAATACACCTGGTGGCAGGACTTGTATCGATATAATTAATTAATTGGTGTGTGGGGGTGATGGGTGGGAGATAAGGGGGATGACTGCGCCTCACAAGAACCTGAACCTCGTATAAGGTTCTTGACCTCATATAACGGTCTTGTTTTTATCGCCAAGACCTTCTTCGCTCTCAAATTCAAACCTCAGTCCCATTACTTGTTACAGAAATATAGTTACACCAGTCATTACAACAATACGTGGCTGCCTCTTGCAGAAAATGGGTAAACGATCTTTTCAGCAGTTTCACGACCGCAGACAATGATGCGAACCGGCTTCAGTTTTTCTCCTTCGTTCTTATCAATAGTTTCACAGACGTTTGAGGTTCGTCGCCTTCGGTCTCCAGAGGAGTTATCAGACGATGCAGCCGAGTGCAAAGGGGGGCTGGTGACGTCACGGTCACTCTTGGCTGGCACTAAGAGCAATTAACGGCGAGTATTTATCTTCTCTTGTTTTGCTTTTGTTCGACCTTTTCTTCACCCCTCCAACCCTCGCCTTCTCCCTCCCTAGACCCTCAAGTTTCTCTCACTAACGTGTACCATTCTCATGACCTGCTTCATATCAGAGTTTGAGAGTTTTTCAAGAGCTCTCAGCTTTTCCAACACTCTTGACTCGCACCCGTGCAAACAGACAATTACTGGCGAGCGTGCCAGAGATAAGTTTCCGACTCGGAGTACATTTACACAACGCGAGGGTTGTATGAATGAGCTTCCTGTGAACAACTTGTCATCCTCTCCATCTCAGCCAATCGCACGTTTGTATCCTGGTATACTTTCACCACCTAGGACACTATCTCCCTTTCCAGAAGAGCATCATAACTTTGAAGTCTGTTACTTACAGGTCAAACCGATAACCTAAATCCTGAAGACAACAAAGCTCTACCACCAAGGGGTAGGAGGGGAGGGGTTAGGTAGGTCACCAACCCCCATCTCCGATGTAGGTCCCAATTATTATGTTCTCAAGCCAGATACACATGTTCATCAGGTCAGAATCAGATGCATGCATGGCTTGACTGGCTATTACAGCCTCAACATGAATCCCACCACACTTTACCGTGGTCTTACTATTAAGTTCAACCGTTTCTGAGATGATCAGAACTTCCTGCGAGGGTTAGAAGTCTCCTCCTGCGGTGTCAAGATTTATTAACGTTCGCTCGTCACTTCCCTTTAGTCGCTGAGAACCGGATCTGATAATGACAAAGCGAGTAGAGGAGATCACGGGCAGCACGTGAATAATGTGCACGAAGGAGGGAAGGAGTAATGCAACTCCTACAGATAACAGAAGGCGGAGCGCTGTGGTCGAGACCGCACGATCTCGCTAATTCTCGGCTCGACCTTAAAAAGACGAGATTTCCGTTCTTTTGAGGTTCTCACGTCTGGGGTTCGTTTTCTGCCCCCCTCTCCCAGCTTTGAATCCCCCATCCATTGAGATTGCCAAGAGATTGAAGCTTGGGAATACTGGTGTACAAAGCTCATAAAATCACTGGTACAATCGTCTTCCAGGGAGGTCTCATCTTTGTCCAATTGATTATGGAGGCACAAATTATCCAGATAAAACTCTGTAAGTCTCGGCGACTAAAGCAGATATCTGATGTCAAGGTAAAGAAAATAAATTTTGTCAATCGGTCTTGATAGACAAGCGATTCACAGAGAGGCCATGAGAGTTCAGTTTTACAAAGGAATGGATAGCGGATCAATGGCATCCGATGCCGAGTGTATGTTTGTTTATAACATCGTATGCACCTGGAAACTGATGTAAGGAGGATAGCCTGGAGTTTTATCTCTAACCAAACCCATCCTCTCCTCCTCCACCAGCTGCTCTCAACAATCCAGGATATCAGCGAATGTGGATTTTTTTCTTCTTTTTTTCTTTTCTTTGGGTGGTCAGGTGTTGAGTGGTGCCGGTAGCCATGTAGCATGTTGGAGTGAAGAGGAAAGGAGGAAGCACAGACATGTCTTGGAGGTCCAGAGACAAACTCTGCTCACCACATCCAATGCCAGCCGCCGACATGCGCAGCTGCCACAGGCGATAAAAGGCAATGGTGGCAGATTTCTAAACCGACTCGCCAGTATTTGAAATGTTCCCGGAGTAGTTATAGTCAGCAGACCACATCACAGACACTCACAAAAGACGAAGGTAGGCAATGTGGGCATGAGGTGAGGTCTGAGAAAATCTTTCCGAAAATCTGGAGGAATTCTCTCCACACTCCCACCTCACTTCTGGGTGTACGAGCTTACAAAAATCATGGAAAGAAATAAGTAAAACTGACTTTTAAGTATAATGCTCGTGGATACATTTACTTTGTCATGGCTGAACTGGGACCGTCTGTTTATTAGAATATCCGTGACCATTCGCGGTGGCTTTCTGTGGGTTAGTTTGTTATTGTCATGTTGACATTATGAACGAGTCAGCAGGGGTCAACAAAGTGTGAACTGAACAAGGATTGGCCTGACACACTGCTCTCTTACTGCCAAGTGAAAGACAAGAAAATCCCCAGACAGAAAACCCCCCTCAAAGCAACTGGCACAGTAAAAACAAATAAACAGTAAGAAAGGAAAGACTCGAAAAAAAAATGTGTCCTTTTGAATCACCCGAGTATTTAATCGTCTTCTGATATACAACATCTTGAATTTTGTTTATCAGTAGGCTCTGTGTTTATTCGTTCCCGTGTTCATGAACGACTCTTTCCCCCCTCACCCGTCTAACGGATCCCTTGAGGGCAGAAGACGCACAGCAGCTGCCCACCTGGTGGTGACAAATAGCTACGACCTGGCAAAGCGCGCGGTGACCCCGCGTGACCTACGACTGTGACTGCGAATGAGTGTGCACTGCGAGGCGAGCGATGGCTTCTGTTGTTGTATACGTAGTGTACATCAAACATCCTACATAGTCTACATCAGGGGTCTCAAACTCATATTAGCATGTGGGCCGCAGTGGAAAGTAACAGCCAGTCAGCGGGCCGCACCACGAAAAGAAAATGTTTTTTCATTAAATTTTACGAACACTACTGTCACTGCAGTTAAATGCTAAAATAAAGTTTTTATAATTATTAATTACATTTAGTGTAGTTTATTACATGCACAGGCAGTTTAGTTTATTAAAATAAGTTGACGTTGTCTCTGTCACTAATAAAAAAGCAGAAACTGTAGTTCCCATAAAAAACACCAAGCACAACATACATATACACCGCGGACGTGACCGCGGGCCGCACAAAAATGTTTCACGGGCCGCATACGGCCCGCGGGCCGCGTGTTTGAGACCCCTGGTCTACATGATACATCGTACATAGTCTATTCAGAAGCTATTCATATTAAGTGCACACACACACACACACGCATAGTTTACACAGCCTAACGCACGCGCATGCGCAAATGACAGACAAATTCTGAGGACAGCAACTGTAATGAAGTTGTCCATGACCTGAGATACATGAAACTGGTTTTTAAAACTAAAAGTATCAATAGCTTTTCACAGGAAGTAATCACGGTTAATGATGTTAATACTGTGTAAAGAACCTTCTGGTGGTCCGCTGTGTGCGCTGTAAAAAGCTTGTGTACTCAGCAGGGCTTTAAAGTACAGCCCCTAGGGGATGAGCAGTTAGACATGAGGTCGGCACGAGATTAATCTCTCCTGACAGTTATTTTCGCAGTGGCCTCACACACACTCACTCTCTCTCTCACATTCTCTCTCTCACACACTTTATCATATACACTCTCATACGCACTCTTTCTTTCTCTCTCTCTCTCGCACACTTTCTCTCTCTCTCGCACACTCTTTCTCTCACACACACTTTCTCTCATACACATACTCTCTCACACACACTTTATTATATGCACTCTCATACACACTCTTTCTTTCTCTCGCACACTCTTTCTCTCTCTCACACACTCTGACATACACATTCTCTCTCTCACACACATACTTTCTTTTACACACTCTTTCACACACATATATATATACTCTCACACAAGCGCGAGTACTTAATCCGAGTAAACAAATAGATTAAGAATAGATATATTGTATTCACTAAATTTATCCTTTTTCATTTTTTTAAAAATATTTTCCGATTTTTTTTAACGACAGATCAGGTAATCACTCAGGGTTTCAAGCCATTGCAGGGGGAGTGGGAGGGCCTGATTTCCGGGTTTATCAGCCTTTAGATAAGTTAACGAGGTCCCTGCCACCCGTAACCTGCCGGGAAACCCGACCTCACGCAGACTATAAAGTACACGGAGGAGGTGGGTCGGCTCTAACTGCCGTGTTAGTCACTTAGCCCACGTGATTAGGAGGACGTAGGAGGAACACCGCGTGTCACGGGAGGAGGTAGCAGAGGCACTGAAGTCTTGCTCTCTTTCTCACACATACACACAGAGAGAGAGAAAAGGGAGGTAGAAAAAATAAGACTTGGGTGAGAACGGGAAGAAACCAGGAATCAAACGAGAAAAAAACTATGATGTCTAACTGGCCATTAATATTTCATTTCACTGTGCACTAAAACGATTCGAATGTCATCAACTCTTCTTGTCAATCACTTTAATTCTCGTTAACCTTCCCTTCTTACAATTCTAATGTGCGTCTGTAAGTGCACTTTCGTTTTTCTGCCATTTGCCACAAGCATTTCGTATTAGCACAGTGTCACAGTATAAAGATTAAACCTCGTTTAAAGATCATCCAGCGTCGTTAGTGCGACATCAAGATGAAATGTCCACAAAGCCAAGGTCCATAACAAACCCAGAAAAAAGTACAAGCTCATCATTTTCACATTGCTCCTTGCAAACACTTTCAGGTGACTTTATGATACCTGAAACTCAGAGGTCGGTCAAATGCAGACACCTCGTCACTTTGACATCGCTCCTCTCACCGTCATGTTCATTGAGAGGAGGATTAGTTTTTCTCTTCTTGTTTGCGAGACCACGACCCTTAACGAGTTGTCTCCCGCAGAGGAACTCTTCTGCGACGCAGGGCCGACTGAATATTTTCGCTCCAGTGAAGATTCAGAGAAGCCAGATAGTAGCTTAGTGAAGCTCATTTTTATTTATTTATTTTTATTTTTCTTGAACATTTAATGCAGACAAGAAGTATCCTGTGCTCGCCATGCTATAGTGTGTGCGTAGAGCGTGACGCCGCCATTAATACTTCACAAGCGCCTGCTTGTGTGACTGTGATGAACTTCCCCTCTCCCTGGTTTGGCCACCTTTACCTTGTCTCCACCCTTTCCCCCATCACTCTACACTATTTTACACTTAATAAAAACACACCTCACACACACACACAGAGTCTTAACACCGAGAACTGCTTCCTGCCGAATCGCATACAGTCCCACAACCACCTTCACACTTTCACAATGCCATAAAAAACAACAACAACAACAACATTGAAACCAAGTCTTCGAGAAGTACTTCAGAACAAACAGCTTTTCACTGAGGCCATCTGTACACGCGGAGCTGGATTTAGAAGGAAGAGAGCTTGGGGGGAAGGGGAGGTTTGAAATGGGAGTGGGGCTGTCAATACAGGTGATCAATCGTCGCAAACATCCCGTGAAATGAACTCACCATCGACCAGCCCCACGGTGTCGAGCACACATCGAATTTACGGAGTGAGTAAAAGGCGGGCGACTTGAGGCTGTGAACAGTGCTCACCCGGAGTTTGTTAACTGTGTCACCCTAGAACTGCGTACCCGCTTCTTGTTTGTATGTGCCCACGTGGGCGTGAGAGAAAGAGAGAAAGAGAGAGAGAAAGAGAGAAATGTTTCCGATGAAATACATCGACGTAGAAACAAGCATGACCCTTCGGACTTAATGGCTGGGTTGTTGTTTAATGCTGTTTCAGCAACAAGAACCATATCCCGGAGACTTTGTAGTAAAACCAATCACAAGACAAGACAGACAGCAATCCACCCTATACACGTCCGTGGTTGAAGGTAGTTTTAACACATTTCTATCCTTTTAGATTTTCTCCCTTTTGCACTTCCTCCCACGCAGACTTCCGCCTCTTTATCTCTTAAATTTCTAGAACTCATGTCTGTTGCTGCTGCTACACTTTACAAGATAACAATTTAAAATATGGCACATGGTATCTAAGCCTGATTTCCACTGAACGTCTTTAGACATCTTTCATCACCAGAAACGATCGACCGACAACAGGGGGCGCTGTGGGTGGATGGGACCCGCCCTTCCCCTTCTTGTACCATATACAAGTTTTTATTCATGTTCGTCCTCCCCCAATCTCCACCCTTTTGACACCCCAGATACCACAGTCCTTCAAATCCATCATTTTCTGACAGTGGAGTAGCAGAAGCAACACTGAGGCACCAGTCGCTCCCCATATCGCATAGGAACATGCATGATCCTACAGAGACAAAGGTGCGTGCTCCTATAATCACAGAAAGAAAATCACCCATGGGTGTCTTGAAACGATTTGGCGCCGGGAGTTCGAAAACGAGGCATAAGACTACAAAGCTTCCGGTTTAGTCAAATTCATTGTAGGCTCGCCGAGACTAACAGCGGAGAACTTTGCAAGAGGCTAAACGTGGGTCTCGGCAGACAGACAGCAGTCCACCTATTAACATTCATGTCAGTAATAATGTCAGCCTCAACAAGCTTCAAGTGTCAGTAATAATGTTGGCATCAACAAGCAAGTAAATCTGAGGCGCCAGTCCCCAATATTTTTGGCCAAACGGTTAGACAATGTGATAAAACCAACTCTTGAACTTTGTGGGTGTGCACCCCTGTGAATACCCGGATACTTGATTTTATCACATTTGGATGAGACCCTTTACACAAGTTTTTACAAATAAATGTTCAGAAATGTACGGACGCGCACGCGCATGAACGGATCAGCAAACCGACCAACCACACATTCTCTTTCTCTCTTTATTTCTAATCCTCGAGAATGTGTCTTACTGGGATTTACACAAAGGAAACTTGTCTCAGGTAAAATTTATTTCTTCCGTTTTGACACTTGTCGGTAAGGATGAGCATCATGGAGCAAGGCCAGCGACATCCTCAGTCTCAGGATGATCAACGGCTGCACCTGCAGGTGACGACAGTCTCTCACTCACAGCACCTGCCGGCTAACACCTGACTCACCTGAAACCAAGCCCTGCAGCAACGTTCATTCTGTAGAGAGAGAGAGAAAGTGTGTGTGTCGGGAGTCTTGTAAACTAGAAACACACACACGCACACACACGTATTTCTGGATGGCAAAGAATAAAAAGAGTTTCGGGCCTCTATAAAACGTGTACATCCACCAACATTTTCACATTCACGTTTTATAATGTCGGCGATAAAGGATTAATGAGAGGGCAATTAATGTCAGCAATGTTCTATCTTACTGTCGCTCCCTTGACCACAAGGATGGTCATACAAGAGCCGACACCGACATCTCGGAACGGGTACCCATGTCACTCTGACGACGGGAGCGCCACCAGAACGTCAGCAGAGGTCAGGGGTCGGTCACCTCCTCCGCAGAAACATTTCACTACAGCAGTTTCTTCTCTTCGTCAAGGGAGGGGGATGGGGAACAGTCTTTTACACCGAGCCAGTAACTAAGGCAAAGCCCTGTAAACAAATGATTAACGCAATGAAGGTGGACAAACGCATGTCTGCTCACTGAGTCACCGGATGGAAAGGCACCAACCGGACACATATTGCGAAATATGTGACTAACGCATATTTTTCTGACTGTTGTATAAAATGGGCTTTAAATCCGTCTCGGAAGTATTACATCACTGTCACAGAAAAATGTTGCCTGGTATAAGACCAATATTCGACAATGTGTCTAGTTAAGAGGGTCATTTCGTGTGCTTTTATTTTTTTGTAACCGTAAATGCAAAATCATCATGCTGGATCGAAGGGTTTAGGTGTCTTGTGACAATTTGCTGTATTCTGTACTCATCGCCCTCAGTAACCTGCCCTTCCCGTATGTGTAAGTGGATTATGCCGAGCGCACGAAATATTAATAATGACAGAGTATGACAGGTAATAAAGTGTCTTTCTATTGAGAAAATATGGTTTGCAGAACATAGAGGGATCAGAAAAAAATACGAAAAAAACGAAAAAACTACCACTTTTGCAAGAACATGGAGGGATAAAAAAAACACCCAAAACAAAACAAAACAAAACAAAAACAACAAACAACAAAAGAAAAAACAACAAAAAAAAACATGAAAAAAACAGAAAAAAACTGCTGCTACTGTATAGCAAAATGTCGCCTGTAGTTTATCTGCTCTACACCACCTCCATCACCACCACCACCACCGCACACACTCCCTTGTGTCTGTGCATGTGACACCTGTTTACAGGGCTGGCTGCTTTACCTTTGTTGCTGACTCGATGTAAAACAACAATCCCCCTCCCCCGCCACACACACACAACTGGCAAGATGGCTTTGTGAGGAGAGGAACAAAAAAGCACGCCACGCAAGAGATATGTTTTCAGAAAATCTGGCCTCGCCACCGAAGGAAAAAAATAAATGGAAATCAGCAAAAGTAGGCGAGGGATCCCTCAGGTGGAAGTCGCAATCTCCGACGAAAGCAAGCCGACAGGACACTGACAAATAGCAGCTTCAAGACACGCCAGCTTCTCGCTCGTCAGGCATCACTAAAAGCCTCGGTGCCACAGACGCTTCCTCCGGATGGGAAATGCCAAAAGGCCAACGACTTGTCCACTGGATCTCTCTTCGACGAGCACGAGCACCTCCATCCTCTTCGAGTGGTTTCCTGCGGTCTTACAACCTGTCGGTGGTAGTACACACACCTCCCCTTCCCTTGTCCTCCCAGACCTCCCCCGGGGGTAATGGGAAGAGATGCTGCACACAGGCGCCTTCCCCTCCCCCCAGGGGTAAGGGACGAGACTGCACCTGCAGCTATGTATCTCGCCCCAGCAGGAGTTGTATAATTGCCTGTGTTCTTGAACAAAAGACAGAAGGCATTTCTCCTACAGGAAGGGAATGAAGAGAAATGGGAGAGAAGATGGAGTGAGAGAGAGAAAAAAAGTGGGAACAGATGCCGAGGGCTGCGTCCCAGGCGTGTCACGAATACCCAGAAGACGGAGGCATTGTGGAGCCCACGTCAAGTACGAGAAATGTATATGCATGTCCAGGTTCCCCCCTTTTAGTCCTTTTTGCTTCTTTCCTTGTAAGACTCGACGCTCTCCTCCACAATCCAAGACGTAAACGTTGAAACAATTTGAAACAATTGTTACCGAGGCCAAAGGCGGCGCACTTCGTGGTGGGCTATAAGCTGCAATAAAAAGAGGCAGGCGTGGTGCTCTCAGCCCTGCGGACATTTAATAAACATGTCTCGTTTCAAGTTGCCGACAGGAATCCTGCGATAACCCCCTATGATTCCAGAGCAAACATTGCCTCTCCCAGCGAAAAAGTGTGTGTGTGTGAGAGAGAGAGAGAAAGGGAGAGACTTTGACTTTAAGATAGAAAGAAAAAAGGAGTGTGTGTTTGTGAGAGAGTGTGAGTCACTGAGGCTAATCTGGATACACCGTTAACCTTCAAGCTACATCGTAATTAGAAACTAACAATTTTATAATCTAGTTTGCAACATCGCCAACTTGCAAAAATTACTCTAAAAAGCCCTTTTTTTTGAAAAAGTTCTCACCTAGACTGATTTAAATGCACAATACAAAAACTTGGCGCGTGTACTAAGGCATCGACCAATCAGCGTGCTTACATTTGTGACGTCACGGGAAGTAAAGTTTCTACCTCTAACCCTAAACTCAGATGTGAACTGCAATGTTAAAAGACTTGGAACTGGTATCTGTTCATGACCTAAACCTACTTGAAAATGTTTGAACTCCGGTGACCTTTGTAATCGGTCCTCTACAGATGGCCCTCCTCTACTGTTCGGTTCTCTGTCCAGAGTTGGTGGATGGAGGGTGAGTTTTGTCTCAGTTTCCCTCCTCCGCAGTCAAGTCTGAAAAGCTGCATCTCGCCAACAGGTTTTTATCTGCTCTGATTCGGAGAAGAAGTATGCTGTAAAGATTTGAAAAAATATTTTTAAAATGGCATTTTAAATGTAGGGGCTCTTTAAATCTGACTTTCAAAGCGTCTTGGCCGAGGGCAGAGCGATTCCAGTGTTATATATACTAATAATGTATATCCTAACCTCTAAGGTCAACCCCGGATGTTGTACCGAAGACGGACAGCACGTGCATACCTACTCTGCGATTGTCGAAGAGGCTCCTGGGAAATCCCACAGGCAAACAAGTCTGTGACCTTAGACCTCCTGCATACCATCAGTCCCTTCCAGGCCACATCAAAATAACTTCATACCTGACTGCCAAGTTCCTGAAGCTTATCTCCGTTGCTCAACGCGCTTATGTTATCTACTATAAACTCTCGCGCTTGTTCTTTGCACTGCACTCCAAAAAAAAGAGGAGAGGAGATGAGCAGATAACACTGGCTTTGGATATACAGGAACGACGATGCTGTCCTCGCAGAACACCTTCCTCCCTGTAACTGCGTTTTCAGCTGTGAGATAACAAGACCTGAGGTGTCTCTCTCTCTTTCTGTCTTAGTACGCACGCACGCACGCATGCATGGACACACACACACACGCTCGCGCGCGCGCATGCATCCGGGTCTTATTCCCACTGCTCTGCAAACGCCTCTGAAAATTCGTTTATGTCGTCTGCTGAAGGCATTTTTCGGGGACATGCAAAAATCGAAATGTCAGAAGAAAAACTTGTGAGAAGAAAAGCTGCGAGGGAAAAATGCTAACTGTGATTCTCATCATAGAGGGCATGAAAATGTGTTTGGTACAATCGTGTTAGGATGCAGTCGTTAATAAAAAAAAAATGTAAAGAAAATGCTGACGTGTAAAGATGTCGGTACCCCACCTTCACCATGCACCATCCGTTAGCAGTCTCCACACAGGCTAGTTACTGTGCACAAACACAATCACAGGGACAAAAAAACAGGTAAGAACAAAGCCTCGGGTGTCGCTGGCTTAGTACGGGTGGGCGGGTGATGTATACAAGGCTGCACACGTCTACCAAAGTCCCAAGCATTTTAATCCAAGTCACGTGACGGTAACATAGTCAGTCCTGCAGCATGGTGCTACACCCCTTAAAGTGCAGGCACCCCGGTTAGGGAACCTTGGCTTAGCGCAGTAAGTGTACACACATTACTAAAAAAAAAAATAAATAAATAAAAAAAACAACAACAACAGCAGCAGCAAAAGAACGGAACAACTTTGTGGCAGCAGGGTATCTGGTGGTGGTTGTAGGTGAAGGGATAGTATAATCTCTATCTACGTTTGATTATCATAAATTAATTATCATAGTTAAACACACACAGGAATACAGGTACATAAATATAACTATAGCCAATCATTTCTGCGGATAGTGAAGCCTTTTGGAAGTAGAACCGTGTCCTCCTTCTCTCTACAACACACGCAGACACACACACAAACACAAACATTTCAAGAAAGAGAAATGTCGGGGAAGCAGAGGAAATGACAGAAGCGAGTAATCAGTGACAGACAGCGAGCCCTGCACATCACCACGTGACCTGTCGCAATGCTGGGACAATTGTTGCACGCGCGGCACCTGCTCCGATGGGCGTGTTTGCTAGTGTGACATATTTCCACTTCCTGCAGCAAAGGTCAGAGGTCGGCATCTTAGCCAACTAAACAAAAGGTACAGTGGGGGGCACCGGAATGCAACAGCTCTCCTCCCATCTCTCGACTTTTTTTTTTTTATTATTTAACAAACTTGTCCACATCGCAACACAGAGTTCACATACACATCGCATATCGATGGTGTGGACGAAGGAGGCATTCAATCATTCACTTCATCCAGAACCTGGCAAGGCGTTACCAGGGGAGCTCGGATGGAGCGCAGCAGAGCTGAACTCACGCCAACAGGCCGGTCTGCATCCCCATCCCTGAGAAGTCCCCTTCCCCAAGTGAAAGGACTAATAACCTAATAAACGTGTGATTTATACAGCGCATAATCACACTCACGAACGGGCATGCTCAGCGCTTTAGACAAGTAGGAGACATGGACAAAAATACGAAGGACGAGAGGAGAAACGACTAAGTAAACAACTAATAATTTAAAAAACAACATAAAAGACAACAAAGAGGAATCAGTGGACAAATAGTAAGGATGGAAAGTGTCATAAATCAGACAGACAGCAATCCACCTGTACACATGCTGAATATGGTATCGGAATATGCTCTCGATGGAGGTGAGGATTACAAAGAAGCAAGTCCAAGGTGCATACAACTTCCATACAGAACAGATCGTTTGTACAGTAGCAATTTTACATCTACCCACACCATCCTTGTCCGTTCCGATAGTTTGTCTGAACCCTCCTCCCCAAGGGTCGTTAGGCGCGCTGCATAACTCTGGGGAGATAAATCACTCAAAGACGTCGCCCTCGGCCAAGGGAAGCTGTAGCAGCCAATGGCGTTGACCTGACCCTAGTATTCCCCACCACCTTAGTACGCATAAAACACAAAGCCGCTGTAAATTATTTCTGAAGTCCTGGCTACGCTTTGTTCAGAGGTTCCTCGTTTGGCCGGGCACCCCAGCAGGTCCTTCGGTATTCCCTGGAGTGACCTCCCCTCGCCTTTGGCTGAGCACAGCCTCTCCAAAGCGGGCGAAATCTGCATTGTAAAGGAGATTCCTTCGCCGAGACTTCGGCCCCGTTGGCCCGAAGGCTTTCGGACACACAAATAATGGTTCTAACGATCCGTTCCCATAATCCAATCGTCTGGGAGCCAGCGGAGCGCCAAGTAAGATGGCGGCTAGCAGGCAGACGAGCTGTTGGAGTGACATGGTCCTCCGCCTTGCCGACGTCACACAAGCTGGAGATCAGAATGATGGCTCGGAGTCAACATATGGAAATATCATTCGATAGCCCGGCGTTTGTTTCAGAGATTGCATGTGAAATGTCAACGGTCTGACCCTGTAAGCCGGGTCACGCATGCGCATAGGCTCCTATCCTGACCCCCTACCTCCATCACACACACGTGTCGCTTCTCACAAACCTGACATCTACATAACTAAGACTTCACAACAAAATATAGTCCATAATTTACATTTTTATTTTATTTACAAAGTATGTACGCCATCGACTCCTCAGAACCAGACTAGGATGCTGGACTGCTGACTGCTGCGGTAAACAATCACCAGTCTGTGCAGCTGGGCACTGATGCCAGGCCTGTAGTTACAACAATTTTCTCTATTACTAACACTACCTGATTTTATCAGAGGAGGATAACAGTCAGTTGAATGTCATGCCATGCCATATCATGACCTTAACACGATGAGCCACTTAAGTTCTGATGCCCCTCACGGCTTATCAGTAATTATCTTTTTATTCATAACCTGATTTTCGTATTCAGTTGTTACATGCAAGGACTTTGATTAACTTTTATAGACATTAATTTCTTGCATGTGGATGTATATGTGGTGTATTTGTTCAAAATAAAATTTGTACAATAGGTTCTGTTAGCTATGCGTCTCTTTGATAATTTTTTTTTAAAATTCTGCGTCTGATAAGTATCAACAATATTATTATCATCTCGCAGGGAACAAGGTGGAGGGTAAGTGGCAGAAGAATGGGGAAGGAATGCACTGGTTTGTCATTCGGCGCGGAGAAGGGTAGACAAAGTGGGTGAGATGGTGGAAGTATCGTTCGGTGCCCTTACAACCGGTCATGACGACATGACGATGATGATGCCTGCACCCGGAGGCAACCCGCAGGCAGCAGCAGCAGCAGCTGTCGCACGCGCGTTCTGCAGGTGCAGACAACATGCGGTGCGTGCCAGCTCGGGGTCACCTCGCACTTCATTGCCACCTCCCCCGGGAGCCCTGCCTCACCCTCCCGTCCCCTCTCCTCCCGCGCAGACGCAATAAGCCGATGCACCCAGACGCACGCAAATGTTGAGTTTGGCCGACAACGAGTTTGTCAAATCCTCCAACAGTGGCAAGTCAAAATGTCTGACAGGAAACTTTAAAAAAATAAAAGCTGCCCCCCTATTCGTTCGAGACCCAGACTTTAAGGGTCAAATAAACAGAACACATATTACTGTCAAAATTTCGTGTTTGAAAAAGGTTTTTCTCGTGGGATACATGAACATTTTTCCAATGAGTCACATCCTTGTCCAGTTACGAAGGTCCTGTAGAGTAAATTACTTAATGTAAAAATCTGGTGAACACAACAAATATTTGACTATAAGTCAAGTGAAATGCAACCACCTTAATAAGAGGTTCTGACCTTCTATTTTCCTTAAGATTTCTGGTTTTAAGGTGTTTGTGTGTCGGTCCTCGGAGGCCGCCATGTTTTGTACTCTTTCGTAAAGGAAAACAGACTTGACTGTAAGTTGTGACTCACGAGGTACCATCTGACCAAAAAATGCAAGTCTTGTCATTGTCCATTCATCTCATCCTCTCTTAACTGCCATTCTGAACACTCTGGCACAATCTTCAGATCCATTATGCAAACGTTTGGGAGAAGGCGATCGCTGGCTGATGTCGATGAGGTCACGCAACGACACGACGACCACCTCGAGGTTGGGAGTTAGAGGCGATGGTAAGTAACCAGTTATTTATAACTCGATATTTTAAACCAAAACGAATTAGAACATCAGTATCTATCAGTAAAACCAAACCAAATTTAATTTTCATTTCACGTAAGTAAAGTGAAAGCTGGTGTTGACTGAGGGTTAGTCATGTGGCGCCTAGGTCCACGTCGATGACTACGGGTACCTGGCTCTGTTCCTCCCCACCCCACCTACCCTACTTCACAAATTTCAACTCGTTCTTGTAGAACCACTGCCAGGTATCAATCAGGCCGCTAATATATCACAACTGGGGCTCGCCATTGTTGGGAGGGGTTCGTTCAGAGCTGATCAATACAACCAAGGCACTAATTTGGTAGAAAAGCAATTTTCAAGAGAGAATTATAGGCGACACTTTATTAAGTGGTCAAAAAAAAAAAAAAAAGGATGGATTTGGATGCATTTGGATGGTGGTCCTACGTGATTATTTTTCTTTTTCACTAGGGTATGTTGTGAAAATTGTATTTCCCGTCTCTGATAGGATTTTGTTGTTTAATCCCCTTCACCTCGTTCAGCTTGATGGTCTTCAAAGGGTGAGTGCTAGCAAGCAGGCTTTACTAAATTATCGCTAAAAAGATTTTTTTTATGGTGCGAGATACTTAACCAGAGTTTTCTCTCTCTTCCAAGAGGCTTCAGAAATGAAAACCTTTGGATATCGCTTTACGCTGTAAGTCGAATCTCAATTTTAATCAGCGAGCACTGTACCCGATCAATGGAGGTGGGTCCTCAGATGTCAATTAATTTGTTTCGCCTTCACTGATCTCTATTGCAGTTTTCTTTCCACTCAGTCGGCTAGAGTGCTCGTCAAATATAAGCATTGTGAGTGGTTAACAAGGCAGCATTCTCCAAAGCATTTTAGTTGATTGCTTCGTGCTAACCGGCCGGCTAGGGAAGGTCGTGGGGGCCCTGGGGTCGTAATTACGAGGCAGAGGTAAGGTTATCCCAGGCTTAGCTAAGGACTGAAGAGACCTTTCGCTGGAAACAAAGACAGTGGACATCGGCTGATGATCTCGGTGTCCACTCTTGCGTACGGTCCACAACGATAGGAACAGATGGCATGCTAAGGATTTCCAGCGAGTAACGATATTCCTTGGGGTTACAGATCCGCCATCCTTATCACCACAACCATCCCCTGGCTGTGTGAGAGAGAGATGGCTGCAGGATACGTCACTGCTGCATATTAAACAACTTCCATGACAAGTCACAGCAATGACACGTGACTTCTTTAATGGCACGCGATGCACCACTGGGTCACGTGACGCTGACCCTCCCCCCATTTCTTGATTTTCGTTTACATCTGTTTAACATTCCACCCATCCATCTCTACTTTCCTTCACCTCCTTCATGACACTACAAGGGTAAGAGTCGGGTGGAATGTTGGAGATGATGGAAAGGGTTCACCAACAGGAATGAGAGAAACCCGGGTCATCGTTTCGTGTCCCTAAGAGGGTGGGAACCTTAGAACAAACGTCACTGAATCCTCACGACTCCGGGTGGCTCGGACAGATTACGAGGGGGAGCGCAGTTTGCCGTTTTGATCCTCTGCTGTTTTCCTGCCCTTCTCGGAGTGTTTGGCCTTTCTCTGTTTTCTCTTTTCCCTTCTCGTTTCTTCTGCCCTCCTCCCACGCCTTCTTCTCGTCGTTTCACAGCAAGTCGAGGGTGTGACGTCAACACTGACCTCGGCTATCCGTAACCTGCTGACGATGAAAGGCAGGATGTAAGGAATGAACAGACGGATTCACACATTTCCGCGTAGTTCCGTTGAGGCGTCCTCAAAAGGGACGCTATCTACAAGGGAGGTAATTAAAGAAATGGCGAGCTGAGGAGCAAGATCCACGTTTACCACTTCAAGGGGTGGGGAGGAGTTTGGGGGGATTTATCGCTTATTGATTACAGTAATGGCGTCGGAAAAGGTTGGTTCCTGGTAGTGTAGTGGTTCACTACTGCACTCAAAGACCCTGGGTTCGAATCCCGCCTCGGGGCACTTTTTTTTCTGTGACATGCCCGCTGTCAGGAGTTTTCTCCTGATACTCCGGTGTCCTCCCCTCTGTCTTCCTCCTCGTAGTGCGAAATCAACTCGAAATGGAATTTTTTCTCGCCAAAACAACATACCAATCCCGCTCACTAAGAAGGTGGCTAGGTCGTGGAACCCCCGTGTTTATTTCTCCAGTTTGACCCCGGACGTATACATACGGAGATAAACGCCCCGTGATTTGATCAAGTTGCGGGTGTGGGTAGATGGTTGGAAGATGAGATAGGCGCCGCACTCTCAGAAAGCTCGAGAAAGTGTGAGCTTTAACTGCGCAGTTGTTGGCTGAGAAACACTCGTCAGACTCACAACATCAATCACAGAATGTAGCGCCATGTCTGACGGTCGAATTGCCGCACCTCACCCCTGACTCGACCACGTTTCACGACGAGACAAGGTCTCGTCTGAGAAGAAAAACAAAACCCAACCCAAATATGCACGAGGTATGTTCGACATCCAAGTTCATCAGAATTTTGGGAAAACTATTCACGTGATTAACTTTTTCCCCCCCAGTCAGCCATCCGTCCAACGCAATTTTCACGAGGGTCCTTCACCAGATCTTGCTACTCCCGATGAAGCCCTCCAGAAGGGAGATAATTATCTGACTTTGGGAGAGGGAGAGAGAGGGGGGAGGCCACGCGCCGTCGGAGCGAGAGTACAGGTGAGAGTACAGGTGAGGTTCTCTCGTACTCTCGCGAGCAGCAGCGCGAGGAGCATCTTGCCTAGCAACACCGTAAGACAACTCCTGCCTAGCACTAACATTCCTCTCTCGAGTTCTCCACGCTGGGGACCAGCATCTGGTGGCGAGGCTCGGGAGGAAAAGGGAAAATGTGCTGACGCAAGCAGGTTTAAAAATAACCACGTGACAGTTGTCTACGTCTCTTCCAGAAGCAGAACTGCCAACCTCCACCTCTGCCTCACTTTATGTGAAGGAAAATCGGTGCGGGTTGTCTCTCGCTGGTTCTTTATACAAACATCTCGCAAAATCACGAACGGAATCTGTCAAGTGAAGTACCCTGCACTAGAGAACGGGTAGCTGGTCTGTTTTCAGACATGCCAGGTTTTATTAGGTGACTAGTTGTAACTTCTGAGAGAAATAATTGTACATCACCTTTTGGCTGACTGGCTGTACGTAACTTATTTGGTTAGTTGTGGTAAACGTTGACTCGTACGTCACTTCTTATTCAACTAGTCGAGTGCCACTTATCAACTTAGATGTACGTCACCCATTACCGGACTAGCTGTGCGTCACTTATTAGTAGAATGTTCTTGAAGATTGAGGTGTCTTGAAGAATGCGACCATAGAAAAAAATACAAAATACGCGTCTCGCTGGTTTCGCTCCCTTTGACCAGGATGTCACGTGACAAGATTACGTATCACACGTAGATCGATACAGACATTCCCTCGAGCATCTGATGTATGATCTGAACAGCGATGTCTGAAGCCGAGCCATCAGCTCCACTTGTCAGTTCCAGAGCTCGGTCGTTCATACCCAATAACTTACCTCCTCTCTCTCCATCTCTCTCTCTCTCTCACACACACACACAAACATACACACACATTCAATGACAATTTGGCCAGAGTGCCCGCAAGTTCATCCGGGTTCTTCGGTACCACATTTAAACCTCCAACCATTTGTCTAGCACCATTGGTAAGCTCTGGTCTCGATGGGTCTGGTCGTCTCGCCGGGTATATCGGGAAACATTTATGACGATGACATGGCTCTAGACATACCCTCTCTCTCTCTCCCCCTCTCTTCTCCATCTCTCTCTCTCTCAGTTATCCAAGCATCTGTCAGACTGACTGTCATATCATCACAATCACAACAAAAACCGTGAAAGAGAGAGCACGTGCAGTTATCGTTTGCGCCCTACGAGGGTATATTCAGTCCTGTTCTCAAAACAAACCTTCCTCACCCACCTCTGACCCAACCTTTAAAACCTTCACAGCCTGAATGACTCCAGTCGCACACGATATCTACAGGTCTACACCGACATTTTGAGCCCCTGTTACAGCGGGGGAGGCCCAGGAGGCACACACGCGGCCACTCCTGTGGTATCCAAGTCATCTTGCTAAAGTATCCATGGCCAACAACTCATCAACATGCATACACACAGCCTCCCACTGGGAGATGCAAACTGCAGGTGGTTTGGCTATATTAAGAAAATGGCGCCTGCTGCAGCAAGATGGTTGTGAAAGTGAACTAACCAGACGATGTATAAACATTTTTTCTCACGGCCTTGGGGAGCAGAATAATATTTTCAACTCATTCACTTCAAAATGAATGCGTGCGTGTCTGTGTGTGTGTGTGTCCTTCCTTTTTTTAAACGAATTTCTTCCTTCACACCTGACATTACTGTTTTACGGGGCAACCCTCTCATAGGTATCCAGATACTTTAGCCCAAGGGAGAATACCTATGACTTCCGGTACAAAAATGTTCATGATTGATCGTCTTCGTTTGACACGACGACGTTGTCTCTTTTGAGGATGACGTGGACAAGATGTAGTAGAATGACATGGACGTAGTTTCCACCTCGAGCTCATGAATAAATAAAATGTTGTGTCCGTGCTTCCTAGTCTTCCCCACGGTGGAGAGAGTTCTGTCTGATGTTCTTCGTCACAGACACGAGTAAGGGTTGCACAGAGGGTTAAAGGCAACGGGATCATCCAACACCGCCATGTTTCCCCTTAAATATGTAAAAATATGTAAAAACAAACTAGTAAACGCTTTAAGTTCCAGAAACATTGATATAAATTTCTGACTCGGGTTGGTCTTTATGGTCGAGGCCAACTGCGCCCACGAAATTCTTCTGTTCAGGAATTCACCATTTTCCGTTTTCGTTCGTCCTCTCTGGTTAACTTTCGCTTCGTCTCATTTCCTGAGGAAGGAAATGCACTCTTGCTTCACCTACACAGATTATTCCGCTCATACATCCATTTTGCGATAATTTTTTTTTCTGCTTGAGGAAGAAAGAAAACATCGTGAGCTCGTTTAATAAATCTGAAAGATATCTGTCGTGAAATATTAACAAAGGAAATAACGTCCTGCGGGAACACGAAATAAAATCTCTAAATCTCTCACGCCCTCGTGCTCATCTTCAAACGTATCTTTCAGAATTGTCAGAAAAAAGCCCTGAGGCAAACGCCTGTCGTTTACATATGGTAGATTTTCACGATTCACACCGTGAGTGAACGGCCGTGGTCTGTTAGCAACTCCTCCTCTTCCGGTCTCCGGCGGTTTAACGGCACGTGCTGTCCTGACACGACCCTTCCTCCTCTTAACCCCGACGGCAAGAAGCTGCAACCCTTTCTGCTGGCACGTCCATCCCCACCCCCTGTACCTCCATTCTCACCTCCACTCCTCCATTCTCGCCTCCTCTCCTCCATTCTCGCCTCCTCTCCTCCATTCTCACCTCCTCTCCCCTTCCGTACCGCGCGCGCTTGCCTCACCTGGACGCGCCGAGTGATCTGTTTACGGTGGCTGCTACCACAAAGCGCAGGTGAAAAAAGCCAGAGGTGGGCTGACATCCTCCGAGCCCCTGACCTCTTGTCTCTTAGATGGCCAGCCCCTTGCAGGTCGGGGCTGTTTCCAGCTTCCAGTCCACAACTTTCACCTCTCTTTGTAACTCTTGTCAGGTTGAACCCTTGGGGTGAGCGACGGCAGAGGATCCCACTATCTCCGCGCTGATGAGCACTGCTCACCTTGTCCTGTCGGTGACCATTTCTCTCCCCTTCCCCTCGGCCTTCCCTCACTCCAGCGGGCAGTTCTGGGATTTGTGGGCAACTTGCTTGTAAGCAAGAGAAAACATGGAGAGAACAGCAGACGCAGATAACGGACATGTCTGAGATTGCGGGAAAAGGTGAGGCGGTGATACTAAGAGTAGAAAGACAGGGGGAGATAAGTTTCCGTGTACACTAAGATCAGGTTTTGTCTGTCGGCTCTATAAACAAACCAGCTTTGCTACTCTAAAGACCGCACGATGCTAAGAAACGCAGAATATACAATTTCGGTACAGAAGAAATGCATCATATATAATTTTTTTCTTTTTTTTTTTCACACACACACGCACAGAGCAACAAGTTGCGAAACTTCTTTCTCATTTTAAGAAAGGTCAGGTAATAATGATTCATCGTCTACACGATGTTCCCCGAAAGCCAAGAATCTCGGACTTGTCAATGGTTTGTAGGAAGCTTCCTTGGCATTTAAGTCTTCAAACTACACATCCTCCTAGTTGATGATCCTGGACCTGGCCAAGGTGAACCACACTGCCTTTCTCCATCGACCAACTCTTCTACTTGTCGTCAACATCGAGCTGCAAATCTCTACCGTTTAAAGTGGCCTTGTTGATGGTGACGTACATGCATGATAACAAAACTGAAATGTCACTGAAGCTGTGACTTTTTTTTTTAAAGAGGTACCAGTGACGGATGTGTCGTGGAGTTTCTCGCCGCCTCACTGTCAGACACCTGTCCCAGGTCGATATTACCTTTCATGGCGTATCCAGGTTTGTTTCATTCTTGAAAGATCAGTCTTTTTTTTTTATTATTATTATTCGTCGTCTTCGCCTTCTAGCAACATCGTCGTGATCAGAGGTTCCGATGCTGACACGGCGTTAAACATTAACAACTACTGGCGTCTAGGGTCACCAGGTAGGTCAGGATTGTGCAATGTGGGTCCAGGAAGTTTCATCTGCACGTGACACCTATTTACAACTAGAATAGTTCTGGCTCTGCATCAAACATCAGCCTCCACCAACCCTCTTACATCAGAAAAATAAATATGCAGTTTTTACTCATAATGTTAACATGCAGGTCTTAATATGCTAGCATCCATGTCTTGGGGAAAGATGTAAGATGTTTTATGAATATGGAACATGGCGAAAGTTATTAGCCTACATGCCTGTCGCTAAATCTTTAATAAAAGATCCAGAAAGTTCCAGATGGGGATTCGCAGCTATTCCGACGAGGAATGTTTCATTTTACCTACGGCGCCTCAATGCTTATCAACTTGGGTTATCATGTACAAGACGACCGCAAGCCTTCATGATGATTGGCCCCAGACTTCAGGCAGGCTGGCCTCCCTTGTCCTGAACAATTTCTTGTCCCTCCCTCGGCCGAGACCTCCCACCGTTCAGCAATGGACCCCCAGGACCGCTCCTGTCTGATGAGACATTTCACAACAAGAAAATGATGCAGCGATGCATCAGATGAAAAACCAGCGGCGACACCAAACTCGCCCCCCCGGAAGTGGAGACAAACACGTGACCATCTGTTGCTGACCTTTAGAGTGGTTGGTCCGCGGGGTGGCGCTGCGCCTGGCCGGGGAGTCAGGTGACCGTGAAGAGGACAAGACTCAGCTGACCAAACATTCCACCCGCCAGGGTTTGCTTTCCCGAGTTTCACGGTCAAGAGACTCCCGTGGGTTTTGTCGGCGCGGACTGGCTTTTGGGAGCACGTGCAGCTGGTCAGAGTTCGTGAACACGTGGTGAAAACATGTCTGGATGGATAGATAAATGGATGGATGTTTGCTTCTTTCTCTGCATGCTGACGGCAGAGACAATGTCCTGCTGTAAAGGTCTGAGCTGTCATGAGTGAGAGAAAGAGAGAGAAGGTGGAGGAACAGATTCTTTGCAATGAAAAACGAGCTCTATAATAGTTTATTCGTTTAAGATGAAATATTTGACATTGTCAGTGATGCATATGTTATCCACAGGAGTGATGGAACAGTTATCCATAGTAATAGTTATCTACAGAGATATAGTTATCCACATCGTAGACACTAGTTACAAATGTCCATGTCCACACACAGTTGCGCAATAATTATCTACAGAGACATACTAGTTACATACAGTAATGTAATAATTTTCTACAGACATAATATTGATCCACAGACATGATGCAATTGTTATCCACACAGGGAATAACAGTTAGTGGCACAATAGTTACCCACAGACAGGGACTCGAATGCCAGGGGTTCGGTGCTTACACATCTCGACTTAGTAACTCTTGTCTTCCACCTCAGCTGCACTTGGCGCACGAAGTAAGGACAGACCTAAGAATAGAGCCAGTGAGAACTTGCGTGCTCGACGAACACTCGATTCTAAGGAGAGAGAGAGAGAAAAAAAATGTTTGGAACTTGATGTGTAGGCGAGGAGCGGCTGTAAGTGACCTCTTGTCTGACCTCAAAACAGCTGCTGTCACGGTCCATTTCAAAAGCCGTGATTCACCATAACCATCGCCGGAAGTGACGTTTGACGCATTCGTGCTGGCAGAACAAAATGTGGAGAGAGTTTGGGATGAGGGGAATCGTAAAAGATTAGTCGCTGTAGGTGTAAGTGGTTCACAGTGTCTAATGTTGGGTGGGTATAGAAGGCAGAGCTCAATCCTTTTCTGATAATTTTTGCTCCCCCTCCCGCTTTCCCTCGCTGTTGGGTGGGCAGAGGGAATCTTCCAGTCTGGCAAAAATAATTAACCAAAAAAAAGAAAAAAGTGTTGCATCCTAACTTCTCATTTTGAATGGAGCATGAACACAACGGCTATGCAAAGCCTCCCACGCAAAACAAAGCAACTCTACAAAAGTTGTTAAAAAAAAAAAAGTAAATCCTCGCCATAAGTGCAAAAGGTCTATTCTGTGGGGAGAGTGTCAGGCATGCAGGGGGGGAAGTGACCTCCCAAGAGGTCTGTCCGGAAGACAAACCACTAATTACCCCCCTTTTTTGGTCAGCTTCCTGCCACACGCTGCCGACCGTTGCGCGTACTCAAGCACTCGACAAGTACTTGAACCACGTTGCACAAGTCAGCGTCTCATCGATGCCTCCCTCACTAAAATGGATGCCAAGAAGTCGATCCCTTTCAAGTTCTCTAGTAACCCTGTAAGGTATTCATTCATTCATTTATTCGCCTCCCTGTGTTCAGCCTCAAGTTTTGGAGTTGTCAGGGGCTTTTGAAAATTATGGCATACCTCTTCCTATTACTTAACTGTATCGATAATTTTCCTTTTCCTTTTTTTAATTTTTTATTTATTTATTTTTGTTGTTGAAGGAAATAATGTCGTCAATATCACCAAAGCTAGCCCTTTAAATTTGTCTACTCTGTCTTCTAACGAGCGTAGTTCCTTTCATCCTGTTATTTAGTCTCCCCTCCAATCAACCTCCCAGTTGCAGCAACTATAAAGTCCACAGAAGGTGTCTTTACAGACAGGTACATCTGTTAACGCTTGTTGCACGCGCTTGCTGCCCATTTTCATCAGTCGATGTCAGCAACACAAACTTAGCTGCTGCTTACGATCAAACGATCAATCTTTTCTCCATCGGAGACGGTTGCATCAATGCAGCCATACGGGTACTGCCACCCTGACACGTCCTGACATGACTCTGGGACTACGGTACCTCCCGTGAATGTAATACCAGACTGTAGCTGGGGTCTGGTACTTCAGTACTTCCCCTGCAAGTAATGCCAGACTGATGCTGTGTAGCTGGGGTCAGTGCCTCAGTACCCGCCTGGTATGAATGAGCTGGAGGAAAAATGAACCGAGCAGATACAGTTCGCTCTGCGTCCTGCAGTCAGGGAGATGCCGAAGTTGTCGTGGCAATTAAAAACGATTACAGACATCCGGGCACTTAAGCAAGAAAACGAGTCTGCTTTTTTTTTTAAACGAAAAGGGGTCAGATGTTCCGACAGGATCTGTGTGGCCTCGAATGGACTAGGGCAAAGGTTGTAGGTCTGTGTGGTAGCGACCCCTAACCCCATACAAAGTGTGTGTGTGTGTGGTGTGTGTAGGTGTGTGTGTGTTCTCTACTGGTCAATGAGGAGGCCAAACAAACAATGGCTCACAAGACGGGGCTACAGGAAGCTGCAAGCTCCTCCAGCCCGCTAGAAACTCGTCCACTGGCCAATTAAGTCAATTAAGTCCGTCGGAGCAACATCGTTATGCTTCGTTAAGGCGAGGTACAATCGCGGGATGACGCTGATTGGGTAACCTACATACACAGGTACCTGTCATCAATCAGCAGGACAAAGTGCTTAACATTTGCATAATTTATTCAGCACAATGAAAACAGAGAAGGACCTTTAGCTCAGATATATTCCCAATCAACAACAAGACCCCCGTGTGGTCATAACTGACACAAAGACCACGCCTCTTTTATTGTCTACTCTACACAGGATTGAAGTGGAGGGCTGAGGGGCGGGGGACACAAAGGAAGAAGTATCGGAGACTCCACCTGCTCCTCCACACACTCCCGGCTCTCGACATCGACCTTTGACATTCTGAAGCCATGGGCAGGCTCAGGAGCCCGCAAGGCGCTTGAATCGTGTTCATACATCGCGTGCTTCGCGTTCAAGTCGTGTTCCAGTCATGTTCTGCTTCAATTACGGACCCAGAACGATCTGCTCGTGTCTTCTCCGAAATGTCTGACATGTCCAACAGGTCATGCCGCCAGAATAGGATGCAGACAGCATCATGTTACCCGAGACACCGATGTTGTAGTCTGCTACTGAAAATGCATGTCTCCTACTGATACTGCGTCTCCTACATGTATTTCGTCTGTCTCCTAGCGACATGTCCCTCAGTTGACCGGATCATTCCCAGAGGTTTGGTCTCGAAACTAAACTCCCGGCAAAACATCTTAAATATTTCTCGAACTTGCAACCCAGGGCGAAGCCAAACCAGTAAAAACATTGCTGATATTTTGTGTAGGCAACGCCTTGCACTGCTCCTGTCTGAAGTCGTGAGTAGGTTTCAGTAAATACTAGCGAGGCGTAGTTCCCTCGGTTCCCTCAGTCAGCTACCTACAACTCCGCGCGCCGGGAACCTCCATTGCTTGTTTGATCAAACCGGTTGGAAGGCTTTGATGCCAGTCGGAAGGAAGCAATGTGCCGGCCTCCTCACCCTGTCTCTCTCTCTCCTGGTCCTCCCTCCCCTCCTTGCCCCAGAGGTCGGGACTCCAGGCAATCTCGTCCTCGTGCCAAAGTTCTTGCCGAGTCCTTTGATCCGCTTGATAAAGTCAGCCTCGCCTTTCGCACTGAACTTGCTGGAGTGGGGTCCTTCAAAATTGGCAAACTTTTGTACGACTGCCACTCACCAGATCTTTGAAAGCGATGGAAAAAATAATATAAGATGTTAATCAAACCCGCTGTGCACGCTACCTGATGAAGTACACATCCAGACGACAGTCAAGTCAAGCAGTGATAACCAGTGATGACACACAGGTGTCAATGTTACACCATCTACACATCTTCCGGTGCTTACAAGGATTTTACAAAAATATAACTGTTGTTAATAAGATTCTGGCCGTCAATCCCATAATAGCACAATTTTCTTTGAGACATTCGCGCTCCTTGAAGATGAACCCAGCTCACCTGGATGCTGCACGAGCAGCAAGTGGCGGCATCAACGCCTTTTTAACGACCTTCGTCATCTTCGCATAAATTTTCTGACATTTCCACTCGACAGCAGACCCTGCAGTTGTTCCCCCTTGGGGTCAGGTCACGCAGCCTCAGTTGACCTTCGCCCGGGCAGCGCCATAAACTAGGTCACCATGGGGTCAGCGGCGCCGCCTAGCGGAATGATGTATTGCCGTCACCGCAGGCGTCGTTCATCCCTCTTGCCAGGGTCCTTGTAGTCCTCCTCCACCCGGGTGACCGATGACTTGGCCTGGAGCCCCAACTCTCTACCCACCTTCCCCTTTTTTACTTACCATCACCACCTTCGTCTCTCTCGTCAGTCGTCATGACAACACCGTGGACCCAAGATAAGGGCATACCAGGAAGATTTATCACAGACGATGACAACAGCAAAGGAAATTAAAACTTGCTCCGTTTCTCTGATTTTTAGAACTTCCTTCCTGTCCATTTTCTTTCTTCCTTTCAGCGCTGTTCGACCCGTTTCCCCTTTTTTTCTTTTTTAGTCAACATCTCCATACAACGCTCTGTCAACAGCCTCCGTGTGTTGTTGTCCATGTTGCTGTTATTGTGTGGACTGCCCTGTCCTGGAGGCAAGATCATCAACCACAAAACACAAAACGATATTTTATATCTGTAAATTGTTTACCGCTAGCCAGCTGTTTGTGCTTTATTTAAAGGTCTAGTTGGGTGCAATCTCTTCTAATAACTGAGTAAAGCTCAGTCAACAATGTTTCTCTACATGTGTATGGTGATGTTTAAAGAGGTGTATTTCGAACGGGTATTTTTTCACCCTGATTTGGGATAATAGTATCTAGCACACAGAGGTATAGCCAGTCATTACAAATTTAAAAATAAATAAGTGCACCCCATTAGGCCTTTAAAAGCTGAGCAGCACAACGCATGTGTTTATGATGAAACATAATGTTTGAGTTTAAAAATTCGCAGATTTCTCAAATCAAATACAATATGTGTTATCCCCAAACAATCAGTTATATTATAGCTGTGTGTTTTATGGAGGCTTGACTCAAGAATTCATCTGGCAAGTGTGAAAACAGTCAGCATGTGTAGCGAGGGTGCACCGAGTGCTCCATGACAGCAAAGGGTCAGGCTACTGGTGCTTCTCAGTAACACAACACGTCTGTTTCCGTTGTTTTTTAAACTGGCACCGACGCTGGCACTGCCTAGTGAGTGCAAATAATAAAAATCAAAAATCCGAAGAGAATTTTTAAAAACCTAAAAGCAGAGTAAGGCCACCTGAAGCTGTCAGAATTAGCTCTCCCCACCCTGACCACTTACAGATTTGAGTGGAAGCACAAAGGAAAAGCAATATATGTCAAAGATGGCGAGTCCGATCTTCTCTCGCAACTCTGGTAACTGGCAACCGGAAGTGTGTAAAACAAGGGAGATAACATCCTGGTAGAGAGAGCTTTCTTTCGTAGGACGGGTCCTGCGATCAGCGATTCCATAGCCACATCAGCCTGACCATCGGTGTAAACTGTAAACATGCAAACAAAGTGACTGTACGCAAACTAAACATGTCAGGCTCGGTTCACCAGTTCCAACCGTTCCTGGTGAGCTTGTCATGGTGAGCAGACTTCAGACTCAGACAACAACAGTAGATGACCTGAGAGAGGCTAGGCATTCTTCCTTTTTCTTCCTTTGACCACAAAGAACCTTTCAACAATTCCTAGACTGAATATCCTTACCGCAAAATTAAATTTTATTTAGCAAAGAGGGGTAGGAGTGCTTAATCCAACAGTGACCAGCTTTGATATATTAATGAAATAATCTTTTGAACGATGTATACATGCATGTCATATTCTGATAAATAGTGATGAGGAGGAAAGTGAAAGAGGAGGAGGAACACCCAAAACACTAGAGTAAAATTATATACATACAAATAGTCCCACAGAATGAAGCGAAGGGTTGTTATACAAACGAGTACTTTAACCACTGCGCCACAAACTGTACCCCGAGGTCAACATACCCTAGCTTTGATACCCAGAAATAAATCGCCAAGTAATCACACGGCTAATAAGGCAAGAGGACTGCACTGCAAGCGTGGGTCTCCACCCGGGGTATTCACCACCCGTCACGATCTGTCAACAATCACGTGGGTCAATAACCACAGCAGCTGATGACGTAACGACGACGCAGACAGGTGAGTGAGTGAGAGAGAGAGAGGTGGGAGGGGAAGGATAGCTTTGGGAAATCCGTTCCCCTTACTCCAGAAAGTGAAGCAACTACTGGCTTGGTATGTAAGCCGCTTTGCGGTAAGAAGTCTTTCATATCTGAAGTTTATATTTACCATTCACTCAGGAGTTTTTTTTTTAATAAACGAGAAAGTTAGTGCACGAGTCCTCGTCTTCTATTTCTTTCATTCCACCATGCACGGTCCAGTTAATCGTCTCTATTTTCGTAGACAGCATGCACTCACGTGCGGAAATGTGAGACCCTGCACAGGTAGCGTTTACTGTCAGGCGGTGGACGGCCACAAAGCCACCCACCCACCCATTCTTGCCATGCTGGTTATCGTCCTACCCCATCCATCCACCCACCCACGCCCTTTGTCGACATGTAGCAGCGCAGGCCCGCCCACACCATGTCATCGGAACAAGCTGCACATTATGTTGGCCTCGTCGATCGGCGGAACCGCTCTCCCCCTCCCTTTCCTACCCGACAGACTCCACTCCCCACCCCCATCGTCAGGTCATCGCCGAGACGGAAGATGTTGATGTTGATGTATAACTCAAACCGCATCCTAGCCCTGAGGTCCTTTTACGTGTGTCTGTGTACGTGTGTGTGTACGTGTGTTCGTGTGTGTGTACGTGTGTGTGTGTGTGTGTGCGCGAATGTCCATGCAACTTTGTGAGCATCATTATCATCATCATCACCACCACCACTACCGTCGTCGTGCTTACGTCCCCGGCTCTGCAAGCCTCATCTAACGGACATCAAGATTTCATCTCCTGCTTGTTTCTTCACCAACGACCTGCTCCTTCTCACGCACCTGGTCAACCTCGTACGCTGCCACGAGTTCTCAGGTTCCCGCATGCAAGATGCTGATATGCCTCCTTTTTACTCTGACCCACTTCCGGTAATGTTGAATTCACACATCCTGGCCACACAATCGCCTTTAGTCCCCATGCCAGGAGATGTTCGTAACCGGTGGTCTATCAACGAGAGCTTCGCACGTCACGAGCGCAGGGAGACAAGTGTTTCTGGAGCAAAATTCTGGAGGGTGAAGTCGAGGGTTAGCTTTGGTTCGCAGCTGCAGCAGCTGCTGAAAAGACTGAAAGAACAATTGCGATGTATTGCTGTCCATATTAGGTCTGCTGCACCCGGAACTCCGGCACGAACACGAGATGGCGACCTGGAGGTTATCTACCGACACCTGCTTCTTTCCGGCTGATTACAACCTCCGGCTCTCAGTTATGGCTCCTAAAGTACATTTAATTCCCAATGCTTGTGCTGTGTATCAAGGGTCCTCTTAATCAGACACATAAACGGTTACGAACATTATGGCACATTGAATACTGTGGCCAGTTAAGAAGGTTTGTTAATAAAACTTTGACGAGGGAGAAGATATCAACGATGTCAGGCCGTCCAGCCGTATAATAAACGTGTGACAGGTACAGTAGTGTACTTTTGCTATGTAATAAACGTACGACACACCGGTCTTGTTTAAAAAAAAAACAAAAACAAAAAAACAAAACACAAAAAACAAACAAAAAACAAACAAAAAAACAAAAAATAACCAACAAAAAAACAAACAAACAAACAAACAAAGCCAAAAAAACAAACAAACAAACCAAAAAACCCCAAGGTTCCAGATAGTGGTCGTGTTCCATCTGGTGCGGGTAAACAATGACAACAGATCTGACAGTTCCTCAGTCCATCCTCTGTTTTCTCGTTACAGGCGGCCTCGGATGATTGACTGTGGCAGATGCCGAGAGTGACAGGCACGTCGATCGCTCTCCACAAGCTCTCAACGGCAACAAAGATCAAAGAGCAACTTATCAACCGTCCGGATGTCACTGCAAGCAAAGGCCAGGAGCCTGCAGGTCGTTTAGTGCCTCGTGCATCATTCAAACAAACGGATCTGAGACTATCCGTTAGACGCACACGGGTGTCTATGCACATGTGTGTGAACACGTGTCTGTGCATGCTACTAGTCCGAATATTTCAATACCTCTGATCCTAATAAATGTTCTGATTATTTTAGCGCAAGGTCTACATAACTGAGTTATTCTTTAAAGTTGGCGTGGTCTTTGTACGCGTGCACCAACATAATAAAGATAAAAATCAAGAGTAAATTAACCTTTGGGATAAAGTTCATGCACATAATTTAGGAACTGCAGGCATTTTCATGGGTTTGCCCATTCTCCCACAAACGTAGTTTCATTCCCATTTTCCTGTAGATTACATCTGTATATTAATGCCTTTAGCATGTTGCTCCCTCACTACAAGCACAAACAGCCTTTAGGGCATCCTCCTGGCCGCGATGCTTGGAAAACTAGAGGATGCAATACAAGCAAGATTGTGAAACACTGGGAATATGAATAAGACTGGAAAGGAGTACAGGTCAGGTTAGGAAACATGGAATAAAAGAATAAAAGCGAGTAATGAAGGTTAAGAACCATGATACAGGGAACAAAGAATAAAGAGGACAACGAATGCAAGATTAGAAAACAAGGCTAGGAAATGAGGAATACAAGAAAGTCCATGGTGGTGGTGGTGCGGATATTATTTCGGCTCTGCAAAGTCTACAATGTCTACATACACAATCAGGTCAACTCAGTTTAGACAGGTCGCCACTTGGATGACAATCATTCGCAATCAAGAACAACATCACGTCCTGAATGAGTTATTAAGACCACTTTCACATGTGCGTGACGTCAAATGTCATTAATTAATCCCCCTTCCCCTCGTACCCAGCCTGGCCACCCAGCCTTCCAAGTCCACCCCTCGCCACCCGACGCTCGAGTCAGTTCGCAAGAGCTCGATTATCTCCCTTTTACGTCCCGCGATGACTCGGCGGCCAATTAATCATCTCCCCTTGATGCGGACGGCCGCGCGCTCGTTCGTTGGCGCCTTTGCTCACCGAGTGCGTTCGCGCCATGAGCGGCAGGCAGCACGTGCTGCACGACATTACGCACACGCGATAATGCGCGCACACAAGGTTGCTGCTGCTGTTCACGCGCGTGCACGGACTTGAAACACGTGCATGCTCGTCGTCAGAGGGTGACTCACGACGCACACCACCTCTACGCATGCGCCAGTTCTGTCCTTGGTTCGACTGTCCGTCCGTCCACCCGCATGCAGCGCGTGGAAGTGATGTGGCAGTAACGTCCATAAAGTGCAAAAATGTTTCAGACTCCCTGGGCAGATACAATTATTTGGGGTGGGGGAGGGTTATCGACCGGCCACAGAAAAAAATAACAACCGACATCCATGTTTACCTGTGATAATATTGTAGTGATGTAAGAGATGTAAATGAAACTTTTAATTATCAGCGTGATGTTTTTGTACATGTCTAACTGCCGCTGATTAGTAATTAGTAATGACCATATACGGGTTTCGGGTGTCCAGTTTATTAAATGCGTCAAGCAGTGAAAATTCGGCCATGCTTCTTACATTTCCAAACATTCCGACGCCAAAAAAAAAAAAAAAAAAAAAAATCATTTACATTTACAGACCTAGTTGGCAAATTTTCTCAAGGGATTTGTTGGGTTTTGCTTTTTTCGTTTTAGCTGATTTACACGCGGTTCTAAGCAATAAGAAACACTGCAAGGGGCGAGAAATCGTTGGCTGTAGTAACGACCCTGAGAGTGACTACCCCTGAAATTCATCTTTTCGCAAAATAATAGTTTTGGTGCCTTTCGTAGCTCTAAAGACGGTCAACTCGAACACATTCCCAACTTTAAGACCGACAGTCACAATAACAGTCTTCGCACAACCGTGCTCCATGAAAGCTGTTCACCCTCAGAGTAAGTAGACTGAAACTGCGACTATTCAAGTACGACAAGCTTACACAAGCTTATAAGATTAACAAAGAAGACCCTCTGCCCACATGCTGAGTGAAAAAGACAAAATTTCGAGAGGCAAAGCCAACTGGCACGAATGTTGAGGGTAAGAGCTGGGGACGAGCATTTGTACGCTCGCGAACACACCCAAGGCTATCTGCCCATCAAAGTAACGAATTAACTTTGAAAAGAAATTGTTGCGGGAGTGGTCTCCCTGCCCAAACAAACCGCCGCCTCGTGCCGCCACCATCAGACCCCAGTGACGTGACCACTCGACGGTCACGCTTGTCACGCTGGCGGCTCCATCGGTTCTGGTGTGGCTCCCAGACAAACCTTGTCTCCTCGTTTGAAAGGTGGGACAACCTGGACATGGCTGTGAGTGTGTGTGAAGAGAAAGAAAAGTTGGTCCATACCTCTTCTGATATTATTATACCATTTTTGTTTGTTTGTTTGTTTGTTGTTGTTTTTTGTTTTGTTTTGTTTTTGTTTTTTTGTAGATATTTTAGGAAATCATTCTTAATCATTTAACGATCTTGATACTTTAAGACACAACTTTAGTATTGGGTCCCCCTCGATGCGCATGACGGAAGTGAGATAACTCAACACAAGCTAACGAAAGTTAGAGGTTAGGGCTAGCGGATGAGTTTAGGATGGGGGCAAGGTATGGAATTAGCGAATATGACAACTTGACATCACGTGGTCTCCAAAACTCCGTTCTAATGTTCTGCCATTTCTCTCATGATGGAGGCGACAGAGGTATTATTCTAAGGTCGGGCCTGGTTTTATTTTTGATGTCCCCCCCGACATACACACGCGCGCGAACATAGAGAGGGTGAAGCGCAGTTACCAGTGACACAATCCTCCAAATTGTCACGTGCATGACAAGGGTTTGAAGTCAACGACTAAACCACGTGATGTCTCCGAACCAATGTGACCCCTTCTCCCTCAGAGCAGCACGGCTTCTGTCAACGCTGGAGGGGAGGGAGTAGAGGATGATGGGAGGGATGGGAGGAAGGTCACTGAGGGCTGCAGTTGTCACAGGATGCACTGCCCCTCGTGTGTACAGCTTCTGTGCCTGCGCTTTGCTATCGACTGGGGAGGGCGCACAAGGTAGCAGTCGTCATCATCATCATTGCTGCAGTTACACCACCACCACTACTGCGACGACGTCTACTACCACTGTGATAACCCTACCTCCAGTGTATCCTCGCGCCAACCCACAAAGGTCTCTCTCTGTGTCACGTGGCAGAGAACATGTCACCAGCACACGTCAGCAAGTTGAAATATCGACTGTCAATACCGATGATAATTCTATCCCTCTCATCTTTCTGGAACCTTCCGCAGAAGCAACTTAACACACAGATAGTGTTCACGAAATAATTTGTATGATCTGTCGATGAGACATAAATCTTTTGAGATGTGACAACCGATAGTCTTAATTTAATTCCTCCTCCCCACCACCTTTCCCTCTCTCTTTCTCTCATTCTAAAATTTAAAAAAACTGTGTTTCGTGACACGAATGGCTGAAATACTGGCACAATGCCCGACAAATGTCATTCAGCAAAAAAGTCGAACTGAAAATAGCATCGGATGGGAATTTCGCGAACTTCTGTAAAACACCAGACAGGTTCACTTTTATGTCTAACATCTGAGTAGAGAAAAATAAATGTTTTCGTCGTGAAAGGGAGGTGCGCGTGAAGCTGAGTGTAACTTGTATGAAATCTGTTGACAATGGAAAAAATTTACGGATTTAAAACAGAGCAAATGGCGAGAGAAGCTGAAAGTATGATAAGCACATACACAAACACACATACAGACAAGCGCACGCATGTATATAGACGCGCGAATACACACACAAACACGAAATGGGAATTTGTTCACGTGATCCCAAAAGACGGTCATATTTTTTAAGTGGCTCGTGTTTCTAACCACAGCACGAGCTATCCATTTTATTTTTTTATTTTTATTTAAATATTTTTAAGCCTCAAACCCCACTGACACGTGGGTGCCGAAAAAAAGTCGACGTGGCGGCGACATTACCTTTTGTTGTACAACCCTACCTGTATAGACCGTCCTACCTGTAACAGGTAGAGTCCTACCTGTTGGCTTCGGCGTTTGCTTTGCATTGTTAACGGTCGAGAGCTGTGCGGCAGTTGACGGACCTGTGTTAATAGCGGGTTACATGGTCGTGCTGAGGCGACACCCACTTTCTCATGAGCACTTCACAAGTACTCTTTATTCCACCAAGAGTTCACCCAGGCAGTGGTGAGAGGATGAGACAGTTTTACTATTAAGTCTTTATGATGAGTGTCGGGGCGACCGTGGCAGTCGGAGACAAAGGCTATCGGACGAGAGAGGACACAGAGGGCAAAGGGTAGACGGGTGGCTTGATTTATTGGACAAAAACGGGCTTCCACCCACCGGCGATTTGGCACAATGGAGGAGAAGGAAACCAGAGCACCCTGAGAAGACCCCCGACGTTGAGACTGTATACGGGTGTCACATCCTTAGAGAAGGGCTTGTGGCCCAGGATGAAATGTGTGACTCGGACCGTAGTGACCGAAGGTAGGGTGAACCACCCGAAGACACCATGACAACACGACAGTCGGTGAACATGGGTACAACGCATGCACATTGCCTACACGGGTACAAAAGAAAGAGGACTGTAGACATGAGTATGGAATGTGGACCTTAAAAAAAAAAAGACACGAACTTATGCGAGTATGCACCCCAGGGTACCCAATGCACATTTTCAAGAGCACAAACTGATTGTACAGAAAATGAGCTGTGACACACTCTACTGCAAGACGTGACCTGTATTTTATCCTCTCTCAGGTACACAGGTGTACAGGAGGAAACGATTTGTTGCGCACTAAAAATAAAGTAAGTGTGTGTGAGAGAGAAATTTGAATAGGATTAGAAGAAAGAAACAGAAAAAACAGGTGTAAACTATACCTACATTCTTTTAAAAAATGCAAGAATTAATGAAGGTGGGATGGAGATACAATCTGACGGTAACGTTCTTAAAACGTAACAGAAAACTGAAGACTACATATGAGAATCGGCCCTTAAAAACAATTAAGTAATTTTGTACAACTAGTACTAAAACAAAACCTTGAAGTCCTCAGCCATTGTCTACAATACATCAGAGCTAAAGAGACTTAGGAGGAGAGATACTGTACGCGGTGAAAGGGTTAATCGATGGGCAACAGCTTCCGTCATTACCGAGCAAACAGCGAAGACAGGAACGAAGGACGTGATGGGTTGAGGGTGGCGGGGGACAAGAGGCAGTTAAACAACAATTTGTTGCGAAGACAGTTTTCCCAGGTTGAAGAACAGCCAGGACTTCACTGCTAGCAACAAACCCACACGTGCAGGCTGCACGTGCATTCCTGTGCTAAGACTGAGCATCCTCTCAACTCCATGTCCTCCACAACTTTGAGTCTTCAAAAATTTAACTCCGAGAGATACCTCGTAAAAAAAAAAATTTTTAAATGGATGAACAAGCCAGCATCTTAGCATCCATGTCTTCCTGATCCTTCTGCTTCTAGCTCGTTTAATAATTCTAACATGATTCGGTAAATATGTAAAAAATGTAATTGAACTCTTTAGCTACAAGCTCAATGTCCGTGTCTCCTAATCGAGACTGCTTTTGCTGGGTCTTGAAAGGCAAACCTCTCTTTGCATTTTAAGGAGTTTTTTTTTTTAACAAATAAATCCGGGACTTGCCCTTACAAAGGACAAGGGCCTGAATTGAACAGGCTCCAGCTGAAAGCCCTTGTCACATACTGATCCAGGTGCTCTGAATGGGGTGCACACGCGGCTGACCAGACCTGAATCTCAAAGTGGGTGGAGGAAGGAGAGGGAGGAAATGGGAGGAAACCTGTCAGCGGGGTACAAAGCCGCCACGTTTGTCGATTACGAGGTGGAGTGACACAGGAAACACCACACATAAACTTCAATTTGTTAAAAAAATGTTTAGGGTATATTCTCTCGGGTGGGAGAGGGGTGAGCACGTGCATGTCTGTGCCAATGTTTGAAGTAAGAATTCAACTTCGTTTAGTGTGAGGTCTACAATTTTATCACAAGTGAACCAGACTGTGTGTTTTCAGTGTCGCTAAGAACTATAAAACAGCGAAGAAGGGTTGGAAAGAGTAGGATAGTTGTGAAAAATGAAAGAAGGTAAAAGAAATAAAGATGGATGAAAAAGGAGAAAAGATGGGACAACATGCCAAGGACCGAAATCTCACCTACCTGCAGCATACAACTTGGTGGCCGAGTCGCAACTGTTGGGCGGAATGGAAGCTCCGGGTACAGAAGGCACCACCACCATCACCAGCACAGCTACCACACACACCCAGGTAATCCTCGGAACCATGTCGTCCCCACAACAACGACGCCGCCTACATCCACGAACCTCGGTATCCATCGCTGGCTTCCTCGCGCACCCCGCCCCTCGGTTCCTCGTCACCTTTTCCTTTTCCCGACGACGATGTGTTAGACGACAGGCACGACAACAACAACCACTTGCTTCAATCCTAGAAACTTTTTCCTCCCGCTGCGCCGCGTTTTCAATTTCGCGGTTCCGTGGTGAAGGCGAAAAACGATAAATCCATGCACCTCGCTCACATGTCTCGACGATTTTCTGTAAAAGGTTGGCTGACCACGGACGATGTCACTGACGACAGAAACGATGTTCACTCTCACTTCTTCGTTCAGTTCCTTTGAACTAAGACCGATGCTTCACCCACACGTACGTCCGTTGCCACCACCAACACCAACACCGACACCACCAACACGCATGGCAAACGCCTGTTAACAGCAGCGCTTCTCTCTCAATCCTTCGCCTTGGCGTGAATGGAGAACTCTCCGCTGGCGAAGGAAGGAAAAGTCGCGCGGTGGCCACCCCCCAACCCTCCCGATCCTCACCCACCCTCCCACTCCTACTCCTGCCGCTTTGAGTCGTTTCGTAGCCGCTTCGCGTGAAACACCGGTTCGGCCCTCCTTTAGCTGGCACAGACACACGCACACACACCCTACACACACATCCACGCAGCCACACACTCACACACACGTGGTGTCGGAGTCTTTATACCGCCGCGTGCCGCATACAGACCCGCCTACACTCCTCTCTCTCTCCTTGTCTGTCTTTCTGTCTTACAAGCTGTTCGTATCGCTAAAGTAGCCAGTCAGCCGTCGCACGGTGGGTCCCACAGCTCCTCGTCGTCGACCCACTACGTTGCTGGCGTCGTCTGTGGTGGTAGTGGTGGTTGTTGGCGATTCACGGACTAAACCCAGAGGCGATTCTCGCTTGCGTGGTGGTGTCCCTTAGGGAGAGGGATGGGATCGCCGACTCAGCGCCCGCTGGTGGCCATAAATATTTCTCTCTCTCTCCTTTTTTTCTTCTCCTCCTACCTTTGCAATCTGCTCGCTGCCGCCATCCGTGACAGAGAGGGAAAGTGGGAGTCACGGCTGGAGTAGCAGACCCACGTGACAGGACCTGGAGTTGAAAGCATACTTGCTGTAACAGGCGGAGATGAGGTTCGTATCCTTCACCGTTCATCCAGCAGCCCCGCCGTGCTTCTGGCAGACTCCCATTTACCTACATGAGTATTGCCAGCTAATTAACATCCGTTAATATCCAAGAATGAGTACTCTCATCACTTATTAATTTCAACTTTTGTTAGTTTCTGTTGCCAGTCAGATCCTTGTAGGGTAGTTTTATTTTTAAATGCGTCGCCCGGATGTGAATTTGCTCTACATGTACTTAAAGAAATCGTGATTATTAAATCAGTTGATAATCCGACAGTAGGCTGACACTGGATGTGGCCAAGCTATTTGTCCTGCAACCCTCGAACCCCGATAACTACACAAAGGAGTGTCTGATATCACAAGCTTGCAACATTTAAGATAAATGTCAACGTTTTTGTATTTGTATAGGTTCAGAAAAAATTTCATAGGTTTTTTTTTTTTTTTGTCTCCCCCCAAAAAATCTTGTCTGCAGTTTTGTGAGACCAGGATCCTAACAGTACAACCACATTAAGACTATTTTTTTCCCCTTTCCCAGTTAAACCTCTTCACGCCAAGCCGCTTGTCAGCCTCAAGAGCACGATGTCAATGCTTCACGACATTTAAATAAATGTCCCGACAGCCCTCCGTCCTGCTGCGCAACCGAGGAATGACGCGAGGGTGGACCGTGCACCCCCCGCTCGGGTGGGGGTACCCAGCTGAAACTTACTCCGAACGTGAAGACGACGATCAGTGTCAGCGTCGATGATAGTCCGTCCAGCAATCGGACGCAAGGGTAAACAAACTCCCACCGGCACGTGTCGTGACGTCGCACACTCGTCGTGACGTCACGACTTGTGTTCTTCCGCTTTGCGGTCTGCGACACTTCCTGTCAGACGTGGACGGAGATGAGGATGGAGGGCGCTGCAGACCACTTTGTGGTGAAATCACACGCGCGCCGGGGATCCGATCATCTGGTGCCTCCACTGTTGCGCACGCAGTTCTTTTGTGTGCGCGCGCATGTCGGTCCAGTCCACGTGATTGAAGTTCAGCACAAAATCTTTTCCCCACAAATTTATTGGAAGTTTGAAATTTTTTTTTCTCTCCTCCGTACAGTACAGCCAGGAAGGGCTGAGCGACACGCTTGTTCAAACAGACGGTTGGAAGGACGTGTTTGCCGTTGGTATCAGCCCAGGTCACAGTGGACCACTCCAATGACAGACGAACAAACCAACAGGTCGGCAGCTACACAGTCCAGGCCGTTGAACGCGCTGTCTCCTTTCCATCTGATCACAAACGCACGTGCGTCACGTGTATCTGCGTCTGTAAAAAAAAAAAAAAAATGAAAAATTGAAAAAAATTAAAAATTGTAATTTTAATATTATTATCGGTAACGCGTCCATACCTGAAAGTAAAAAAAAAGTTTTAATATATTTTCGAAGCTATTGATTTTCCTAAGACAGCATCGAGAAAATATTTTTATTTCTTAATTATTTCTGTCGTTAGATTTAATTTCAAAAGTATGTAAAATATAGGTAGAAAGTAAAAACTGAAATTAATAGTTTAATCTTAAACCAATGTAAGGACCAGACTTCACATGCAAAACACCAGAAGGACCTGGGCATCACGTGCATGCATGGACCAGTCACACCAACAGACCAACATCAGAAGTATTGAATTCCCTTTCATATAACTGCATTTAACATAATATGAGTAATGGAGACGACCGTAAGACTAAAAACAAGAAATAATTCAGGATGAAAGAAAAATTTGGAGGAGTAGTCTTGTAAGCAAATTAGTTAATAAACAGCAAATAATAAACCGTCGGAGATATATGACAGTTCATGCAAGTGATTCAAGTGACTGGCTGTGAAAGCCGAGAAACTGCTTACTTCATTCCCCCATTTAGATAAAGTAGTTTGTTTAGTCCTGTCTTTTCTCCCGCCCTCGCTGATGGAGAGAGAGGAGTAGTGGACAGTTTGTGCAGACAGCAACTGCTCCTACAGTTTGACTGGCCGAGTAAACACACGGTGTGTCAGGCTAAGTTCTGTGTGCCTCTGGAACTGTCGTATTTCCCAGAGATGTAAACAGAGTGAAGTGCGAAAGTAGAGTCCTCGATCTTTTCTTGAAAGGCGCAAAAACAAATGAGAGGTCATTGTTGGAGTAGGGACCTCCCATCGGAAGTTTTTGTTCTAAATTTAAAAGTAGCGACGGAGAAAGGAAAAAAAAAAAACCACAACATTAATGGATGAATGAATGAGTGTTTTTGACGTGTGTAGGTGTAGCTGGGAGAGAAAGAAAAAAATACAGTAGAAAACAAGTCTACAAGCATAGCGTCATGTCCAGGAGTGAAATCCCGCAGTAAAAGTAGTTCCAGCGCGGATGAATCTCTCATCCATATCGATCTGTTGTGTTACTTTGTGTCATGCCGCTCGCTGAGTGCAGTGCCTGTGTGCATGAAATCCGTGTAATCCAGACATCTTTCTTAGCTTTTATTATCAAGGGAGCTTAAAATATATTTCCTATTTCGCTTGTAAACAAGACAAAACGATATTTTCTTCCTTTTTCAGCCAGGGGACTGAATTTTTGTTTGGGGGGGATGCCATTATGTCTGACCTGAGGAATGCAATTTACTAGTTTGAACTTTATGATTAGTCAAGAGCGACGGGCTAAAGTGTTGAAGTGGACGATGGTAACGACATTTTGAAAGAAAATGTGCTATAGCTTCCTTTACACCACCCTCCAGCCCTC
The DNA here is from genome assembly GCA_004794325.1 of Pomacea maculata. Lineage (NCBI taxonomy): Eukaryota > Metazoa > Mollusca > Gastropoda > Architaenioglossa > Ampullariidae > Pomacea > Pomacea maculata. The sequence goes on along the minus strand of SRHC01003342.1, from coordinate 558,437 downwards.
CTAAAAAATAATTTTTAAAAACCTCTAAACTTTCAATCTCTCGTCCCTGACTCTGGGTAATAAAAGACATCACTGGATGCAGTATTGTTCCCATCTCTCCTTTCCGATCTCGGCAAGTAATCGTTTCATTATTCTTCCCCATCATTTTTCGCAATCTGTCTCTTCTTATCCAATACAAAGTTTCACTTTTAAGTCTAAAGTTTTGATCGTCGTCCAAACCTCTTTCCATTTTACAGTTTTAAGCCAGTTTCTTGTCCATTGGATTGTCCTCTATCCCCCCTCTTTCAGTAGTTGATATTCAGACTTTTGTATAAAGGGGTGGAGTCGAAGAAATGGATGAGTGCCACCCAGTTACTGACGATGGCGACGAGTCCTGTTTCTTGACCAAGCTACAATCATGGAGACCAGCGGAAATCGTAAAGAACATAATGAAGGAGATGACCTGTCATTCGATCAGGAGCTCAACACAGATTACCTCAATGTACCCGTAATTGCTAACCGCGGGTATAGCTGCGACTGTGGCAATGTGTCCATCATCACATACAGTCCTCTGCCAAACACGGTCAAATACTTGACAAAGCGGGTGTGTTCAGCAAGTAACCTAGCAACCAAATGATGTGCACATCGGCAGAGGGGGCAGGCAGTGCTGTGTCAAAATTTGTAATGAATAATTGTAAATTAAAAATGTGGTTTCAACAGAAAAAGATTTACATTTTCGCCAGGGATGATCTTCACTCCAAAACAGGAAAACAAGCACCCTGTTCACAAGCTTCAGATAACATACTTGTAATAAACTTTTATCTCTTATACATATCTCCACTAGACTCCCTCTCCTCCTAAAATATAATAATTTGACAATAAGAAGGTATGTTTATCAGCCTGTCCGTCTGTCGCATTCATATAAACCCATTAATACGCACGCACGCACTTACAGACAGACACACATACACACACAAAATACACAAACATATAAGCAAATAAACTCAGTTCTTTTTACCCAAACTATCAAACATAAAGCTCATGACCCCGACGACCTCGTGTGGGCGGCTCACAGACAATCATCAGCTCACCGTTGGTCACACAGACAGTATGGCAGCCAGAAGATCGTGGAGAGAACGCCCAGACAAAATGATAATAAAATGACAAAATAACTGACACTTCCCATGAGACGAGGGGGATGAAAATGTCAGTGCAATTTCGGACCTATGGCATTGAAGGTTTGAGTTTTAATGACCGCCATTGATTGCATCCGGACCGTGACTCACGAGCAGTGAGGTGTGTTCAACCCACGATGAAGAGAGAAACACAGCTACACACGTGCCGAGACAATAATTTTAATTTTTTAACAGAGTAGTAATGCCGTTCAAACCTCAAGGGCTGTACACTAGCCGATTCGATACCCACGTGACACAGAATTCTTTCCCCATCCCTCCATGAAGATGTAGGGATGGAATGGGTACCTGACTCCAGAGAGAATTGGAGGAAGGTAGGGTGGAAGGAAGCGAAGTGCATCGCCCTCACAAAAATGCTGGCCCCTGCGGTCTCACTCCCTAGTGACAGTAAGGTCAGGGAACTACCCTTTTCACCTGTGTGGAAACGAATCAGGAGCACCTGAGTACAGGTGTAGAAGGTCCGGAGGTGAAGGTCTAACACCGACCACCCAACCATTCATCATCTCACCTGGGACAGGTGTACAGTTAAGTCAAGAGGAGCTAATACGTGGCAGTCAAATAAGTGGATGTTATTTTAGGTTGGATTTAGCTGACCTCTAAATTCTGGGATTGACAGAATAGCAGACCACATAATTTATTTGCCATGTGGAGGAAGATAACTGAGTGCGAATAGCCACGTAAAGCGAGACCTCCATTGACCACGTGACCAGGGGCTCTGCTACGACTGGTCAAGCAGTGACAGGAAAACCAGGCGCGCGCATGCCTAGAAGGGATTTCCGGAAATACATCAGAAGAAACGCGTGGAACTTTCTCTTTCCCCCTTTTTCACTTTGGGAGAGACAGGAGCAGAGATGGAACGACAACAGCCACACACACTGAGGAAGAGGTGAGCTGGAGGAAGAATGTCAGCTCCTGGTCTTATATTAAATTTGTAGACGGAGGTATCGGGGGAACCAATCCCGGGGCTCTGGCCACCCTGTTATAATAATGTGATGGGGTGGACGGTATGTAAGCTTCCCATTGAATGCGAAGAAAGGGAACTACTTTCATACGACAATTGAGAGAACTGCATCCCTATAAACTGGAGACACCACAGGGTGAGATGGAAGCCATCATGCCCACCCCGCCGTTACTTGGCTCTTGACCAAAGGGGAAACCGAGCACCACGGCAGGTGTTGCCAGACGAAGGCCAAAGTCAAGAGCAGCAACCTTCGGGAATAGAAGTGCCACCACGTGGTTTTTCCTTATTTTTGTTTATTTATTTTGTGGTATGCACTGGAATTCAGTGTGTGCAGTGTTCTCCCATGACTAGTCTTTGTCAGACTTGTGTCAGGCCGCTCTGTCTGATTTGGTGGTGAACTGCAACCACAACTTCTTTTTTTTTTTATCTTGCTTTTCATATATTTCTTCATTGCTCCTGTCCATTTTTTTCGCGTCTATTTGTTCATTTGCTTTTTTCCTGCTTTTTTTCTTTCTTTTGATTTATTTTCTTTCTGTTGTTGTTATAGTTGCTTTTCTTGGTTGATGTTTTGTTTTTATTCTTTTGTTGTTCTTCTTTTGTTGGTGTTCTTCTTTTGTCTTTTGTTTTCTCGGTTCGTCTTCTTTTATTTGGGGTGGGGACCATTTCTTTATTCTGGTTTTCTTGTTGTTTTATGGGTTTTTGTTGTAAGCTCTTTGTTAATTTGGTTTTGCTGCTATTATTGCATCATCTGTTTTGTTTTTTGTAGCTTTTTTTCTGCTTTTCTTCTTTTTCATGGTATTCGTGTTTATGTGTTTTGCAGTTGCTGGTCTTCTATTTAATTCTTATTTCCTCCGTCTTGCAGTTCTATTTGTTTTTCTTCTTTATCTTGACACTCCTCTTCGTCGTTACCGCCGCTGGTTTGAGCAAGATGGCCACCGTCATTTATAGTTTATGAATAGCGACTAACTGTTAAATAAACGATAAAATGGGTTTGAATTTCATAATAACAGATTTACTGCCAGAGAGATCGTGACCTTGTGACCCCTAAAAGTCAACATGGTGAAGGTGAAGGTCGCCGTTGAACAATTTGAAATTGTCCGGTGGCCTTGCAGTCTCCTTGTCGGTTTGCTGAAAGGGTAAAAGTTCGTCTTGATTATAACTTTTAGTGGAACATTTTGATTATATACTAGTTTGAATTTCTGCTAGAGTTAAGGAGTCGGAAGTCAAAATATTTTGGTAGCCGAAAGCAATCGCATTATTTACAATGATCACCATGTCTTCAGACTTCCAGAACCGATGACATATGTATACATACACACACTGGCACTACTGCAATAAAGCTTCCAATGAAAACTCTCTGTTCCAGGCAGAACAAACATAATATTGCTGAGATGAAATACCTTCATTTCGATAATTCATAAAGATCGCTCCATCAGTTCTGTAGCCAAAACAATTCCGCGAATATTAACTCGTCAATGAATAATGGAAAAGTGAAGTTCAACAAAACTAAACATCAAATGCAATAAATTATGTTTTGTAGAATATAACAAAGACAAGCTCTTTGTCTTGGTCCTTCAGGAACTTTTAAATGTTATTTAAGATTCTTAATGTGCGTCTACAGTGGTTTCTTGTCCGAGAAAGTGTTATTTCAGTTACATGATACCTGCGATCGTATTTACTTATAGGAGGAGAGGCTCAGTTTTTGTGATTACCAAAAGAAATGAAATCCCCGCAATGATCTTTTCCTTTACGTATGTTATTTTTTTCTATATCTTTTCTCCTTTTAAGAAGATTCTGCATTGAACAGCAATCTGTTTTCTTTTACACAGATTTATTATTTTTCAAACTTTTTTAAAAACCAAAACTACTGCTCTTCCCTTCTTTCATTTTTGTATTAATACTACCGGACACAAGATAAAGTTTGTTTACCTTATTTATGAGGCTGAGATACTACAAAAAGGGAACTCAATGACTTTCATCACGATCAAGACATTTCACTTGTTCAAAGGTTTTTGCTACCTTTCGCACAATAGAAGCTATTTTTCTTTGATTAAATTTGTGTTTTATGTATTCAAATAAAAACAAATCAACATGAAAATTCGCCTATGCGCATCATTTGAGCAGCTAGCTCTATTTGAATGGTTATAATTGTCATAGTATAACAAATGGGCATTGACCTGTTTGTGTTACCAAGCCATATGTATACGACCATGTCTTTGCTTGTGTACAAAATGTCTTTGTGATTATTAAGTTTTTTTATTGAGTTCCTCCTTGTGGCCAGGTGTTCACCTTTACTAATTCTTCACCACCCACTTATATACTTGTCCTCTTACATGTACTTTAAGAAAAATTAAAATTCTTGAAGCCTGATATCTCGCTTTATCGACAGCAGGTGAATGACTGGAGCGGAAGTCTACGTCATAATCTATTCTTAGTAACACCTGTAACTCCCGCCATGTAATCGGTTGGCGATGCGCGGACACTCCCACTGGCACTCCTGGCTCGTGCGATAGGACCTTTACGCACGTGCTGTGAGAACCCTGAAAATTCGCTTTAAAGATGCGAAGCCAACCCAACAAAAATAAATAAATGAAAAAAAAAAAGCGAACCCCTGTAACTCCAGCGGAAACACCGACCGCCCCTCCCCAGGATGCCCGCCGGCGGGATGCTGACCGCAACAAGGACAGCACGACACAGGTGCACGTGTGCTGGACAAGAGAAATTCCAGAATGGAGACTAGGCTCTGTTGACACTAATACCCTGACAAGCGCAGAGAAAAGAAGAAAAGGATGCTTTTAGGAAGGCAAAATGTAAGTTGGAGAAAGGACACGGTCCAGTAATGTATTTTCAGTGTCGAGGGATTTCCCCGTACTAAAAGGAAGTCCATGCAATGCGAGAATGAGATTCTAGGAATGAAACTGGTTTAGTCGAGAGCACTTAGACAAGGACAATTCCTTTTCCTCCCACCCACCCCCAACCACCCTCAATTCGTCTCTTGATCTTTATTCTCTCTTGTCTCTTCTTCTCGGTATTTCTCTCTCTCTCTCGGGCATGCGCACCTAGCACAAAGACCAGGGTCATGCCGACAAAATATTAAAAAAATGTTTGATACAAAAAGTCTGCCCTCGCAGGCCACCTACAGCGTTCTAAACTATCGTTCAGAGTTGAAAAAAAATTATCGGAGAAGCGATAAGCTGATAAGACGAGGCGCTTTCCCGGAAGGGGAATGATGAATGTCAAAACGAGAACGCTGAGTTTTCAGACGGTAATCTCCATCCTTTAACGACAACATTGAAACGAAATTAATTCTGCGTTTGTGTGGCCCACGTGGCTTCCGTGACTCCAGAGAAACATTTTACAACCGATAATGGAATTTGAAACATGTCGAGTGTGTGTGTGCGTGTGTGAGGGCTCTTATTTTTTAAATAATAATGAAAAATAAAAAATAAAAATAGATAAAAGAAATTTTTTTAGAAATCAAGGAAAAATCCAGTCCGAACAATTAATGGACTTGTGTTCACATATTACTTTTCGTGACGAGTGATGTAGGTGGTCTGCACACCTGTACGAGAAGAAGACCATACATCTAATTCTTCGTCCGACAGGGAAGATTGCGGCACCTCTGCGCAAGAATTTTTCCACAGATGTGAGGATGCTGGGCAAGTGAAAACCCTCAGAGCACCCCCGCTCATTTCTGCCCGGAAATGACCTTTGTCTCCAGGCGGGGGAGATCTGGATCGCGGAGGGTAGCGCGGCGAGCCCCACTTTGAAGTCCTCTCAAGTGAAGGTGACAATGGTTGGAAATTCGCTTCGCTTGTTTGTAAACGTCTGTCTGCCCACTTTTCCTTCCCATCATGCTCCGCTGCAAACTCTACGGGCGACCTTTAACCTCCTCGGCAGGGACCACTACTGCTGCAGAAGTTCACCCCCGAAGAAGTTCAGTGTGCACTGTTGGGTGAAGACCTTTGCTCGTTCACCGTTTGAGAGTGATGGAAGCAGGGGTTAAGGGTCAGATTACACACGGCGAACCTACCTGGTTAAAACCAGGTTCAAGCAGTCAAAGGATCGGTTCTTTTTTTCTTTTTTCGAAAGTTAGTGGAGCAAAACTGGTTTTGATCGGGTATCTCAGTTCAGTTTTTTAATGGACCCAGACCTCTAGCAGACGTTTCAAAGATGTTGCAGATGACTTTTTACTAACGTTTCTTAATATCTTGGCTTCAAAGGAAAAGGCGAGTCAAATATTAAGTGCTAAATAAGTGCTTAAATGAGTGATTTTGACATTCTGAACTATTTCGGATCAAAATTTTGGGTTTCCAGTAAACTTACAATCATGTTTAAAACACAGATACTGGTTCTCGGAGGCCGCCATGTCTGGTACTTATTCCCCAAGGTAAACAAACTAACCCTAATTTGTGATGTACAAGGAACCACTTGACAGGAAGAAGGATTTTCTGTCACACTAGTCTTTCTCGCTTCGCTCAGCTCTTTATTGGGCTCTGGTTATAAATTATATCTCACGATTACAACATCCATGATGCCATCATCTAGACAACCGGTCTTCAAAGAATGAGAATTAACTCCGGCGAAAAATGGTTTTTGAATGGCGCCCGCCACAGCAACAAAACACAGCAGCCTCCTTATACCCTTGTGATTGTAAATAATTGTAAATAAACTATTGCTTAGCAACCGCAAATTTTGAGCAGAACAATTCAGGATGTCAGTTTACATCATTTAATGCCAACTTGCCATTTTTCTCGCACGTTCCCGGCATTTCTCTATTTTTTTTTTTCATACTTATTGAAAACATACTACTATCTATATATTAGTCAACTTTACACTCTAGTTTCAGTAGATGTTATTTCAACATGTTTGTTACATACTAACCAACCATGTCGAAGAAGAAGTAGCTGGCACCACACGACCATCTTTCAATTAGCCTCTCGCAGGGGTACCTACCCCAGAAGAACCGTAAGGGCCATCGGAGACCGGCAGTACATTTCCTTAAGCTGCTTCATCTGACGGAGGGAAGGACGCGGGGAGAGTCAAGGGACTTGTTGCCGGCGATGTCGCTGCCGTTAGCGAGGGCAGCACTCCGCCAGTTAAACACATGCGCAAACTGTCTGTTGCCCTCTGACCTACCCACGTATCGTATCTGACCTTCTGTCAGTGCCGAGGCTTGTGGAGCAGCTTCAGTGCGCAGACCTCCCGCATCCTGGTCGCCGGGTACCAGGGAGGAGAGATTGCGGTATCGCCGGCGTGTCAGTTGAGTATGGTATTAGACGACAGGTACCATCGCACCATCACACTGGGCAGAGATAAGAATAGGAACGGGGTATCTGAGCTTTGGAAGTTTGTTTCTTTTTTCTTTTTAATGTCGTCCAGTTATGATGGATTGACTGTTGCCCTGCGGGAAAGCTCGTTTACTTAGTCGCTCCTCCCGATGGTGCTGTACTCGGAAGTTCACCTCAGTTCAAGGAACTGTACTAATCGTCAAGAGAAGGGTGGAAGGAGGTGGGGATGGGGAGGGTGGGTGGAGAGTTTGTCGACCCGGCGAAGTTCGCCACTGTGGTCTTTGCAGACCGGTGGCAAGCAGTTATATCATCTTTTAGATAAATGGAAGAGATGATTTTTCACTCGATTTATCTGGATCTGTCGTATATGAGGAGATGGAGAGAAGAAGGAGGACCAACAAGATTGAATTTGCATACAGTATGGTCATTGGAAAATGTACGAACCGAGAAGACAGGGTTTATCTTCAGGGGAGATAAACAGCAAAAGGGATGTAATCATGAGGGCCGTGGGCTTCAAACACCGAAACAACCTACGCAGGATACCAGAGCCGACGACTTTTTTTAAACTTCATTCCTTTTCCTCTACCCACCCTTACCCTGAGATGTGGCAATCGGAATGACCGTGTGGAAGAGAAGAGAAGACCCCTGGAGGATAAAATTATGACACGGACTTGTATCACGTCCGTGTTTATGAGGCTCGCAGATCAGATGAACCTGGACCCACACACCCACTGACATATCAGGGTATCGGGGAACTCATGCGTGAATTGAAGAAACACAATGCACAAACAAGAGCTCAGTGCAATATTATTCTGATAAACACACTACATGAGATAAGGATGCTGCCAACACGGGAATATCCCATTACCCACGTGTGGGAATTGAACCTTGCCCACACAACGGACCAGGATGCTCTCCACAGAGCAGACCCTGTCCACACAGCAAAGAAGGATGCTGCAGACAGAAAACAACACCTGGAATACAATAACCGGGTATCGTTAAGACACTGTATATAAGGATACGACACTACCCATACAAAGATACCTGCCCACACATCACAACAGTTTATCTCCTCCATATCACCATCTGAAACTGTGTAATGGCGCTCAGAAGAAGAAGAGGACAAGCTGGCTGATACACTCTGAATTCTAAACTGTAAATGTGTTACGGTCCTGTAGCTGTCAGTGATGCGAGCTAAATCAAGTTTCCAATTCCCAAACAATCTAGTTCAGGTTTCGGCATTGGTGATAAGAAAATTTTACACTTGGCCTGCAATTCGTGTTACTCCCTGTCAAGTGCCTGAAAAGCTAGCTTCTAGAATGCACGGTCGTGATTAAATAACAAAATTATTATTCCCTTCGGTCGGGTCGGTAGGGTTGGGGGAGAAGAAGAAGATAGGAAATGAAAGGTACCCCCCTTGCTTTGCCCGTTCGCCTTTTTCTGCAAAATCTCCATCGCCGTTAAATTTCAAATGTGACGTGAAAAGAAAATGGATGAAGCTTTAGCAACCAGAAGAAATTCAATATCCTTCTATCCTATTAAGCCCTTCACGCTTTGATCTTCAAAAGTCATCGCTGTGCGGCTCTGTTGAAAAAATAATCCTCACTTGGAGAGATTGTCACGTGACATTTATCCTGGGCAATGTCGATGCCATGGTGAGTTCGTGCAGAGCTGCATGGACATGGAGCTATGACTGACATTTATCTGTCTGAGTTTGCCTCATACTTTCCGTCCTGGCCTGTCGTGATGAATTAATAAAAAGGAAGCTGGAATCAACCACCCCGTAACTTCAGGATCACACCTGCCAAACAAAGCAGTCACGATGTTACCCGGGCAAACGATTGACAGGTTGTTTTAATGGCGAAACTACCCGGCTTCATCAAGCGCTTCATCATGCGCATGCGCACTCGCAGCATGTCATGCATCTCAACTTCATGCCACAAAAAAGGAAGAAAGAAGAAGGGAGGAGAAAAAAAAACAGCAATAAGGAACAGCTGAAAGCATTTAGGTTGAAGTCTCGCAGACAGCTTGAGGAAGTTAAGTTGGGTTTTTTTTCCCGAGAACAACAAAATGGCGTTAAGGCAAAGTTCTAAAACCTGAGTTTTCGTGTTTGTTGCCAAGAATGCCAGCTAATAAGTGAAACATGCTTTTATAAATACCGCACATACCCGAGTTGTTACTGTTTCGTGTGAGATCTGTACATGGGTACTGGGAGTGTGGCATGACACAGTTTAAAAATTGAAAAATGAGAAAAAGAGAGATGGTTGAAATGGAAGATTTAAAATATCAGAACCGGAGATTTGTGTATGAAATGATGATGTTTGAAAAAAAAAGTGCTTGAGTGTTAGGTTCGTTTTAAGTACATGACTTCAGTATCTCTCTTAGAGACCGAAAATGAGCTTATTAAACTATTAAAAAAGTTTCAACTCAGAAAAGACTCCGTTCCTAAACGCACTCGAGTGTACTCCACGCCATACTTGAAGATGTAATTGGCAGTTACAGGCTCACGTGTGTGAAGGAATTTGCCCTAAAAATAATATTAGCTTGTGGGAGGAATTGTAGGATGTATAATATGGTGAGCTCTAGCAACACTCAGTGCCACGTTGATGAGCTGAAAGGTCTATCACACAAAAATGTATTGACTATCTCAACACAGAGTGAAGGAGGGGAAGAAGTGAGGGAAGGGGTTAACAAGATGGGGGATAAAGGGTGGAGAGAGAAGAGAGGTTGGAATAATGAGGAAAAGAGGAAGAAGGGGACAGAGAGAAGAGAGTGACAGTGACTGGAGGAGGTAGGGGTAGGGGGGAGAAAGAAAAAGTCTGGAAGGTTGTTTGACGGCGCGATGTCCAGACAGTCACTTTTCATAAGCAAAGGTCTCTGTGTCCACACGGAGCGAAATTGAGACTGGCAAACCACACACAGTCAGTGTGGGGCTGGGTTCCATGTCAACAGGCCGCCAGTGTTGGAGAGTTTACTCGGCTATGTACGTACTTGACCGCACAACGGTTCTTCACACGTCACGGCAGGCAGAAACATTCAAACGCCTTTTATTGAGAGGAATCCTCCGGGGCTACCTATCCACTCGCACTTCATTCTTGCGTCAAGTGAAACTATTCACCTGCAACCTTAAGACAGGGTTTGGGGTGGTGGTGGGGTGATGGGGTAAATGTGGTGTGTGTAGAGAGAGCATGGGACTAATGCAGAAGCGTTTTACGGCAGGTTCGATCCCAACAGAAGAGACCACCTTTGTAGAGAAGGAAAACTATTGCGGCTTTTCTTCTTTTGTTCTTCTTTTTTTCTCTCTCTCTCTTTTTTTCTGTTGTCGTTTCCTTCCCTCGTTCTCACCCCTCTTTATCATCGCCGTCTTTTGTCATGACCATCTTCTTTGTTATCGTTACTGCGTTAGTTGCCAGTCCTCTTCACTGCACAGCATGAGTCTTGATGCTGAGGTTGCTCAAGTCTCAAACCAGACAGTGTAGGTGACCCCAGACGACTAATTACTATCTATTTTTACGGTCACGTGATTGTAATACCTACAAGACCTTACACTGAGGTCAGAAGAGGCAGACAGAGACGATTGCGTGTTGAAGTTCCACCAATGACAAACTGTTACTGAAAAAGGAACTGGTATTTCTTGTTCAGTGTGTTTTATTATGCCAAGAACTGTAACTAGCTGTTAAACTGGATTTAGAGAAAGAGTGCGTCTAGTCAGACACACATCAACTGCTGTCCACGTGACTAAATTCAAAATGCTGTCTTCAAACGAAACACGTTGGACACTTGAGGATTCACGCCGCGTCCTTGTCCCTCTGTTTGCCATCCACTCCTCAAGAATGGCCCAGAAGCTTTGACCAGCCGAACGACTCTCAACTGTGTTGACTGTTAACTTTTCCTCTTCAACGATAGTCACACTGGTCATCGTGTTCCACGCCCCATTCTCACACCCACTTTATTATACAGTTATGTAGGTTATGTTGGGGTTGGTGTGAAGTGGAGGGAGGAGTTCTGGTGATGGTGGTGGTAGGAAACCTCGTCAGACATTGCAACAGTGGAAAGGTGAGTTCATTGCTTTGATGTTTACAGTCAGCAGAATTTTCTAAGCCACCCGCCTTGGGGCTCGGCCTTGACATCATAAGCCCCAACAGGATTGTACCCGTCCTCGAGAGCGAGGCTCAGGGGGGACTTAATCCCAATTACCGCTCCTTGTGGTCTTCAAGATAATGTTACTCATCGTCTTTGACATCAGCAGGTCATTCCCACATGATACGTGCTGGTAACGGTATTTGATTCCAGGGAATATTTACGAAACTCTGAGTTGAAATTCATGTCAAGCTTGTGATTTATTTACAGGACCACTCATTTCCCCAAAACATACCAAGTGCAGCTTTGCGATTACAGTTTTTTGGCCAAGGGAAGCAGGAGAAAAATTTGGTTCCTGCCTCTGAAGAAGCAGTGAATGAGTTCCTTGACCGTGAGGTTCTCGGTGAGAAGGGGTCCGTTAGTTCCCTACATCCCACCCTACTTTCCCTCCCCACACCCCACTTTCCCTTCCAACGATAACAGTGGCGCTTATCTTTACATGACGTGGGAGATCATCTGATAAACATCTGACACGTGCTTGTCAGGGGAGACAACACATGTACGCGAGTTCTTGGACTTTGATGACCTTACTATGACCTCTTTGTAGCATTCATGAATTCATTATAAAATGAGAATTGCTGTACGGAAATTTAGTCTTATAAATAGACATACACTGCTATTAATACATACATATGTACAAACAGACATAAAACGTAGTAGCACTGTATAGATATCACTATATAGATATAAGGGTATGGGGCAAGAGGAGGAAAGACAACTCCTCCACTTTCCAAACCCTTCCCCTCCCCTAAGATTTCTGGCCCCCCCTCCCCCACAGTGCGAAATCGCCTTTAGGTAGAAGCACTTTCCCTTTCCAAACACAAAAAAAAAAAAAAAAAGGAAAGTCAGTCCACCAGCTACTGCCCACTGCCTACTGACCACGGTTACATCATTCTGACCCTGGGGTCAGTTGCTTGCCCCCTTCCTTTTATCTCCACGGACCATCCACACACGCAACAAAGAAATGTCTAAACGATGCATCTTGGGGGGAAAAATAGAAAGATCGAAAAAGAGAGAAGGAGAAAAGCCAGACAATGCCGGCGTGCAAATGGTTTGAAAGCGTCTTCTCTGTTTTCGGCGTCTGCTGGTCCCCCCAGGCAGCCGGTCAGTCTGGTGGTTGTTGTCGCTACTTACAAAGTCGCCATTAGCCCGCTAGAACTTCATTGTCACCAACCTGACTTTCGGTAATTAGTGTATAACCGGCTGTGGTTCTCTTAGCCGTGACAAGTGAACAACAGGATATTCAAACTGACGGCTTTAATATGACGGAAGTGGCTGAAACTGGGGGCAACGGAAGGTGAGGGGAGGGGAGCCTGAAATTTTATTTTTATTTATTTTGCTGATGCAAATACTCGTGGTTTGAACGTACGGATGGACAGAGTATACATATTCGTAGATTGAGGTACAGAAGGACAGACTGAAAGTACCTGGTATCACGAGGAACACACACACACCAGAGACAAAAAAATAAATAAATAAAAGAAGAACAATGAGAAAGCGAGGCGTGAGAGAGTGAGAATCCGGGTGGGTGAGCGGAAGTAAGTGTGTAAACATAGAGAAACAATACATTTGATGATGAGAAGGAGTGCATCTGGCATACCACGCAAGTCAGGCTGCAAACACTTATTTATAGAACTACCCGACACTACCCGGATATTCCCAATACTGTCTAATTAGACTCCATGGGGACGATTAGAGAACAGCTGCCGCCCCTCCGCCGTGTGCAAACCATCTTTTTTTTAATTCTTTCTTTTAATCTTTAAATGTATTGCACCTGCGCTCGAGTAAAAAAAAAAAAAAAAAGAAAAAAAAAAGACTTTCGGAATTCGTAGACAGGTTTCAACCTTATCTGCGGTGCACATCTGTGATTCGTTAAAAGGTGGGGAATACTTTCTGTCTTTGTACTGGCATCAAGACGAGAAAACTCATCTCAAAGACACGCCACTAAAATAAAATATGAACATTATATGACTTGATACATTTAAGGCGATGATAGAAGCATGTAATTTAGGTGTTCTTACACTTTCATATTCATTGATGGGAATATTCTCCTGCACGTGCAGGTGCAGTCCCCTGCGATACTGCTGACGTTGATTAAAATGTTTTGGCAGACGAGCAAAGAAGGCTGGAACCGCACATCCACCGGTTCTTCGGAACACACACGAATTCTTTAAAGTGTTCATGTTGCCGACCTGTCAACCACAAATCGTCTGTGTGTATCTGTGTTTGATGTTTATGTTGACCAGTGCAATGGTAGTGGCGACCTTGTCAAGCTTTCCCTCCGTAAAGTCCCCCCGAGTCTCATTTAACTGTTGCCTGGTGCTGCCTGCTCTTACCTGTGGCATTGCCCAAAGCCGTCTCCGAGGCTACAGGTGGAAAAGATTGGAGAGGCAGCTTGAACAGGTGCCAAGAAGGAGAGTTAGTAATCTTTTCTGTACACACCCAGATAAAGATACAGACAGAGGAATGCAGGCCGCCAGACAGGTAGACGGAGAGTGAAGAAACAGAAAGGCAAGTAAAAGAACTGGGAGACAGCTTGTTTGTCTGCTTGATCTCCCGTATGCTAGACTCTGCAAATTTGCGTAAATAGACTTCTCACGCAGAGTTCTAGTTCGTGAGTTCTACAAATCTGTCTGTTACTGTAACCATCATCTGTTACAAGAAATTATAGCTGAACAAGTTTTAAAGAACTTGTTATTTCCTCCGACGTATTTTTTTTTTTT
>SRHC01003342.1:484720-544115 GCA_004794325.1 Pomacea maculata | reverse complement strand
TTTTTTTTTTTGCTAATTTGTTTCTGGTATGCACTGTATGAGTATAGAATATTAGTGTGTGTCCTTTATTTTTGACAAGACAGATATAAACTTAAAAAAATAAGGTAAAACAAAAAGAAAAAAAATGAAGAGAAATGTCGGCACTCGATGGCGCGGCTGTGTAATCTTCTCCAACTTGTTACAAGTCGCCCCCTCAGTGTCACGCATCGATGGACAAAAGATTCAGGCGGTGATGTTTAAGCCAGGCTAAATAAACATCAGAAGCTGCCACACATCTCGACCTCAGCGCCAGCAACCCCATACCTGTGGGTGTATGGATACACTTACGATACGCCGATACGCTTGATTCCCGTAGTAGGTATCGTCAATATTCTGGTAGCTGCTTCATTTCCATTCACGATATTTTCTACTCAAGGATAACATTTCCGGCTTCTGGAAGTTCTTAAGAGAGTCACAAGATTTTCCTTACTCGTAAAAGAAATGCCGACGACCAGATATGAGTGGACAATAATTTCCGCACCCGCATGGAGAAATGGGGTAGGAGATAGTGCGAAGACTAGACTAGACCAAGGAAATAACTTTGTGAAGGATTTCAGAGTTCATCTGCATGCACCATTCAACAACTGCTTGGGAAGTGGTATGCGACAGTTGTCATGGTCGTCTGTGAATGCCATCGCAAGATTCGGGTCAGAGTTCAAGGAAGGTGTGGATTCTTTTCCAAAACCACACAAACGCCTCCACAGCATGGAAAAACGCGAAGAGAACTATGGCTTCCTGACTGGAGGAATGAAACCTTACTAATGCGCTATTAACTGCATGGACCCGGATGTATCTATGCACGTGGGCTTGCTTGCACGTGCGTATGTGCATGCGGGGGTGTATGCAAGCAAAAATGGTCGTGTGTGTGTGTGGGGGTGGGTAGATGAAAGACTTTGACTCACTGAATGTGCTGTTGCTCTTTACTTATGTTCTATCCCTATCCAGAAAAGTATGTTAAAGCAATAATACTACACTGCGGCGAGTTAGTCCAGGGAGAAAATACCTCTGCCGAGAGGAGACCCGAACCCACTATCTCTGGTTATCAGCGACTAAAGCTTTATCCGCGCGCCGCTGACCACCTTGAGCCCTTAATGGTATCAACACGTGAGCTCTGGCACCTGTGCGGGTACACAGCTCCCTGCTTGAACCTGTGTCACCTATTAGAATATTCTGGCAAACAGTAGAAACCTGTTAGAAATCTGTGTAATTCTATAGCCATATCGACAAAATTTGCAGCAAAATCAACAATACCTCCCAGCAGGGGACTTCACGCCATGAGTACATTTTCACTGCCGGTCCGAGATAACAAATCGATCGCATTGTTTAAACCCATTTCTCTCTCTCTCATTCATTATTACACACACACACACACGAACACACGCACACACTCTCGCACGAGCGCGCACGATGCTGCTTTAATTTATCAATCGAGACGAATATGGGATTAATAACAGAAACGTCATCCGAAAGACTGATTTAGAAAACTAATTTGATTTATTAATTAAATTTATGAAAGTTCTCTTTAACTTGTGGTCTTTCATCCCATCCTCCCCACCTTCAGTGTTTCCGCCACGTCACACAGACTCCTCGTTGCTAGACTGTATCCGCGCTGGCGCATGGAGTTAGCAGACTGCCGGCGATGTCTGGCACCGCGCTACCTTCTCCATGCTACTCACTCGTTCTAAATTTCTTCTTCATGTCTCTACCCCGGGTACTCCACCCTCCATCTCTCTCTTTTTTTAATTTGTATACATTGCCATCACCCATTGCCTTACATGTGCCAACAAAGATTTCTATGAAATAACTTCTCTTTAAGGGATTGCAACTGCACGAGCAGGTGAGAGATTTCTGGACATGGGATCCCACCCTAGGGTCCCCCGCTCCTCCTCCCACTTCCACTGCCATCCCATCCACTCAACGCCACCCCACCCACCCATTTAGAGCTGTGCTGTAAGAGGAGCGAAATGTCAAGCGTTTAAAATGCCGGGTAATACCCGCCCAGATTAACCCGGCTTTCCTCCGGTGCGTGCGGCAACGTCAGCGGAATAAACAACCATTGCGCATGCGTCGTGCAGGCCCAAGAGAGTCAGAAGAAACGAATGCCAGAAATGTTCAACGAGGAATTACCTCCCTCAACTTGCCAGGCCACCTGACCTCTTATGTCCCACAACACCCTTTCCCATAAAAAAGAGAATTATGGGATGAAAGAGAGGGATAGAGAAAAAGAAAAAAAATACAATAGAACAGGTGGCTGGAGATGTGGCTGTTGTAAAGGAGAGATTTGAGTTGTCGAAACTTGGAAGCTGATAAGATGTTTCCTGATTTGTGTCAGGTTCTAAAACAGTTTTTAACTTGTTACACAGTGACTTTACGACCTCGTCAGTCCTCCCTTAGTACCTCACCCCCGTGATACCAAACAAGGAGTACACTAGCTATGGCTATAGTTATAACTATAGGGCTGAAAAATACACAAACTGAGTATTATGAGGTATTATGTAACAGCAAAAAGTCTGGTGCGGTAACTGAGTCAGAGAGATGAGTCACTGGGCAGAAAAGTGTCACGGGGCACTCTGAGTCTCGAACCGGCGAGGTCTCTGACGACGGAAGTAGTCAACGCTGTGGTAGCCTCCTTTCCCTCATGGATTTCAAATAATGCTTTCTTGTTGAAGTCTGGTAGCCACAGGCTGCGGGCTTGTCCCGGGGGCGTGCAAGAAAAATAAAACATGGAAATTCGTTCTGACTCTCCAACGCAGCGTGGTGAACGGTAAAGGAAGGATGGGTGAAAAATGTGTAGATAAAGTAAACAAAAATATACGTAGGAGGCTAAAGCATCTGGTCATTGGGTATGTCAGCAGCAAGTTAGGTCCTCATTAGAGGATGTCCGGTCTGCGCTTATGTCATCAACATTTCCTCCCAGGAAGTTCTGCGACGCATGCGCAGATCGTGTTTTAGTTTTGTCCTTTTATGGTCAGGAATTAAACTGTAGTACTTCAAATAGATTGGCTGGCAAGCGCCTTAGATGAAGTTGTTGTATGGTAGTCAAAGCGTGGTAGTTATGTTTTGATTGTTAGTGTTTGGTCTTGTTATGGAGAGTTCTCGGGTGTGTGTGTGATGCACAGGAGAAGAGGGTAGCCGAGTGGTTATCGTCTCCAAAACCAGAGATGTGCTTGTTCGGTATCCGAGTAGCGAAGTGTATCCCCCACCCCAAGCTTACTCAGCATGGGAATGGAAACCTTACTCCATGGGAGGGTTAGGGTGTGGGGTGGATGCAGACAGTCAAGGAGGAAGAGGAAACAGGCGCCGCACTCACAAACGGCTGGCATCGGGAAAAGAGCGAACTCTTAACTCCTCTTACTCCAAAAGGTTACCGGACTAACTCCCCTTTTTACCCTTTTGCATCATATAGATGAGTATTTTCCTGTAGAAGTTTTATAGAAATTCTTTACCAAAAAAATATTGAGTATAGTTGAATTATAATGAGGACCCATACTAAAATTATTCATTTCTCTTATTTCAAATGACACAACTGTTGTAAATATAATGTAAATACAATTTTTGCGTACATTTGAAAAGAGAGGCTAACGGATGAAGAGGAAGAAAGGGGAGAGAGTGAGAGAGGAAAATAAATAAGAGAGAAAAGTTGTTAAGCGATTCAGGGTCACAAACAATAGACTTGTTCTCACGTGGCGTCCTTCCTCAGACGCAAGTCGCAAACAAAAGATCTTTGAATGACGAGCTCAAACGGGGTGAGAAACCGGAAGTTGCAAAGCACTTGTGGTCTCAAGTATTTCTCTTCCTTTTGTGCCTCGCAGGGTTTTCCTCCTTGCTGGCGATTTTATTGTGCGCATGCGCTACAAGTCTTTGACGTCCGTCCTTATCAATCATCAAACGCTTATCTCGCACTCACCAACGCACGCATGCACGGGCATGCATGAGAAAAACAGAATTACAATAGTACAAACGCAAGCATGCACACTCACACGCCCACACAAGCCCATGCAACCCAACGCACTCACGTGAACGAACGTACTGAGAGAAGTACAGACATTGGTATGCAAACGTCTATTCACACTCGTGCACGCACACGAACACACAGTCAAAGTTGTAAAATAACAGTTCTGTTCTTGCTGTTAAAGTATTGACTTTTGTCCTTTAATTACACATGCCGAAGTTCATAGTTCATGTCAGAGAACTTCTCTTTGTTTTTTCAACCCGTCACTCTGTCTCTTCCTCCATTCCTTCTTCTCTCCATCCTTTCACTCCCTCGCTCTCTCATCATTCAGAGCAAAGATTTGGTGGCGCTTCCATTATCATTCGATCGCCCAGCCGTGTCGGGGAGCAGTCTAAATAAATGTGGGGCAGTAATGAAGATTGGCAGCCAAGTAAATTTCTATCAACGCCGATGCACAGCAACAACACGATGTAGCAGCTGCAGCACCTCGGCCACCAGACAGCGCAAACAGAACCACGAACCGGCTGTGTAAACCGGTCCATTCATGACTTGCCACGAACCATTAGACCGGTCCATGTTCATGTCTTTGCTGAATGTCCTGCCACTATAAATACTTTTATCTTTGTTTCTGCTTTCAATGTACCCCATTTCTTGCGGGTACTTGCTGATTGGGCTTCCATGGAGATTGGCGTAAATTCGTATTATTATTATTTATTTATTTTCAATTTTTTTATTTTTATTATTAGTCACGGATTCGCATGCATGTGTTGTATCGGCTTTCTATTGTCAAGTGTCTGTTGTAACTTTCGTTTCAGCACAACGGTCTCGTGGAGGTGAAAGCTGAGAAGCATGAAACCTTCGTTAGAAAATGCATCAAAGAATGAAGTAATTCTGTTAATCACATGCAAGGCTGACTTGACTACATTTGTCTGTAGGGATTCCCTGGCCTCTTCACCAAGATCCTCCCGTCAGTATGCATCCGCATGCGCGCTGACGTGAAGAGGAAGTGACGCAGAACTTTCAGTGTCGGGGGTAGGTGAGTGAGGGAGGGAGGAGATTTAACACGGGTATCAGTTACAGTTGTATTTGTGTCCATTTACATTCACGCTTCTGGCGAGAATAAGCAGCTGGTTATTATCATACCAGGGAGAGGACTTTGCTTGACTTCCTTTTAAAAACTTTTCCTAAAAATGTATTTTGCTCAAAGAAAAAGTTTTTTTGTTACAAGTAATTTTTTCTCTTTAATTTATTACAATGAATATTAATACGGGGATAATGCAGCAACCACCACAATGACGCCCACGACATATTTCAGTTGTTGCTGGTGCTAATGATGGTGGTTATTACGTAGATGATTATTACAATGTCAACGACATCAGTGATATAAAGAGAACAATAAAACCAAATTAAGACCTTTCTAGACATCTAAAATTTCGTTCATCGACTCCTGTTTATTTTTTGTTTTTTTAATGGCTGACCTGAAGTCCTCAAAACATGTCGATGACTGTTAAACACACCGGGCAGAGCATATTTGAAGCGGAAATGCCACAGCTGGCTTCCTTCATGGACACGGCGGTTGTTGAACAGTCGCTGTTGACTGAACCGTGTTGGCAAGTGGAATGTTTTGCTTCTCATGCAGGGCCAACAGGAGGGAGGAGACCTTTGCTCGCACGCCCAGAAACTGTTATTGCTTTCTTTCCTGATGGACTGCTCGAGACAGGAGGAGCAGAAAAGGAGACAAAACCAGCAGCAGTTGCCTTAAAAGGACGAACTTTCATGGCGTGGGACGCCCTTAGCACCTCATTAATGACCTGTTTGATTAAATAGACCTTTGGGGGGAGCTGGGCAATCGGACTCCTTTGAGACATCTTCTAGTCACTCTTCTAACAGAGACACTGCATCGTGCCACTTAATTTTTGCTTTTTTTTTATAGTTTTCTTTAGAAATCAAAATGTTCTGCCTAAGTATCTACAGGATATTTTTTTTGAAATTTTGAATTTATATGTACAGTCTACAGACCGGTCATTGTTAGGGTGTTTCTTGTTTTCATTCTCAAATTGTAACACTGACAAATGAGAATAAAAACTCTTAGCTGCATAAAGAAAAATACGAAAAAAATGAAAAGGAGAAAACAGAAGTAACTGACAAATCTTTTTGCCTAACCCTTTTGTAACTGATCCCTCATCATGACCACGCATGAGGAGTGCTGAAGTGGAAATAACCAATCACCTAAGTCCACCCAACCCAAGCAATCAAGCATAAATATGACAGACTGGTGTCAACATGACTTCAGGATTGGACTTGACCATCGAGTGTGTCCCTTGTGGGTAGAGGCCTTGATCAGTCACCATGTAGACGCCAGCTGCAGAGTCACCTGTGCGAGGGAATTAGGAGAGTTGCTGGAGATGAGCAGCAGGAGACCTTGTACCGGAAGTGCGGTTTACTTTACGACTTGTCGTAAACTTGTCGCGATGACCTACGAGCACTCTCAGTGCGGGTTTGGCGAAAGAGCAAATCGTTCCACTCCGTACCTTGCACGCAAACCCGCGAGACTCGTTGGGGTTAGCTGGGGGAGGGAGTCAAGCGAGCGTGAAAGAGTTCAAGCAGATGTCTTGATTGACACAGAGTCGAGAGTAATGCGAGCGTGTAGAGGGTTAAAGCAGATGTCTGGGTAGTGACAAGGGTGGAGAGTCAATGGAGGGTAACTAGGTTAAAAGAACATGTCAGGAGGGACATGGGAGAGATGAGTTAGCAACAGGTGGTCGAAGGCAAAACGCAGGAGTTGGTAGAGGGATGTCATAGAAGTATTTAGCGAGATGAAAAGCATTGGCCGGTGAACAAAATGAAACAGCCTGACTTCACGCCTGACTGCTCTCCGAATTACATCCTAACTGCACTCTACCGTGGGTGTGTGGAGGATGGGGTGGGGTTTGGGGTGGAGAGAGGACAGCAGAGCCATGCTATAGCACTGCTGATTGTTCCTAATGTGAGTGGTCGTGTGCGTATTTATGAAAATGATGACGACGACGATGATAATGCTGATGCTGTTGATTATGATAATGATGACTAGTTTTCTTTTCTCGCTATTCTCTTCTCTTTTGTTCTTTGGCAAAGGGGGGGGGGGGTTGCTATTGGAGGTGGGAATTGAGGGAGTCTACTGGGAAATGGAAATGCTCGTGGACTGGGCTGACCAGACAGGAAAACAACTTCCCGTCGACTGCATGGTTCGCAGACTCCTAGAAAAACATTTTCATTAGAGTTGCATGCCCTTGGCGTAGGTGGTGCTAACAAGGCTATCTACCCTCCCCTCACCTCCCTCCCACTGACAGACATAGTACACGCACAGACAAAGAAAGACTAAGGGTCCAAAAAGAAAAAGGAGAGTCATCTCCCTTTCCCGGATTAGAAAAACGTTGGTCACTTTGCCGAGTTCAAGGTAAATACGCAGCGCCATCTGCTGCCTAAATATTTACCTGCAATGAATACCGAGTACTGCTATCAGTCCCTCAGTCTTTTCACTCGTCACGTGCCGTACCTGTCCCTGGGTTGTCTCACCTGTGCGACCCTCTGTGTATCTTGCTTTCTGTTAGCTGTAAGTACACTCACACGATGCCACGTGTTCACCCTGCTCGTCACTGTCGCAGGTTCGATTCCCAGGTATGGGTGGGGTGGAAGTACAAGATGGCGGACCTTGAGACATTAATTTCTTTCTATTTCCGATTTGTTTCTGGAGTTTTCCATATCATTTTCTTTTTTGTTCGTTCTTTCTTCTCGGCGTTTGTGTTTCATTCTGGTCTCTTTCCTGCTTCATATGTCTTTTCGCTTCGGCTTCATTTCCGGTTCTGACATCTTCACAAGAACGGGAATGGATACAGAGAAAGAGAGAGTTGTTCATGGCGCCATTAATGAAATCAAATAAAGAAATCCGAGGCACTTGTTTCTGGATTTTGTTCCGACATGAAAGAACCCCATGTCTTTGGAAAAAAATCCTCTCACGCTCAGAAACGTACACGATGACGCCATCAGTGCACAGATTTCGTCATTTTTGTGTGTGTTTGTGACGTGTTCACACTGGCAATGAGCAGCCATGTTTGCCGACTTCCATTGATGGTGCGATGAAAAAAAAAAATCCTATCATTGCATGTCTAAGCAGACGACGAGCAGAAGGTCTTGGGGTCGTGGCCATCAAGCTTAGGTTGATCGGATTTATCGACAGGTTAACTAAGGATTGGCAGCCTAAGGCTGTGATTGTTGAACGCACTGCGCATGCGTTGACATTAATCCCCTTTTCCGGTGCCGACGATCCTGCATGGCGCGAGTGGCGCACACAATCACTCGATTACTAAAATAATGGATGTAATCGACAGGAACTGGGACGTGAAACCTTAGACGATGTATGATTAGATGGACAGGCACCCAATCTCTGGTTGTCATCTGTGTTTATGGCGGAGTTGGATGATGATATGGTAGTCATGCTCTCTGTCTTCCTCCTTCTCTTTCTCTCCATGCGCACACGAGTGTTGGAGAGCATGCGTTCGTGCGTGTGTGTGTATGCAGTTGAGGAAGTGAGCAAGCGTGATGACATCAGAGTTCAATAATAGAAAAAAATTTTGAATTGTTTCACAGAAATAAAGCGAAGCCATTAAAATCAGAATATCTGGGAATTATATGCCGAAAGGTGTTAAAAAATAAAACTAATGAAGGAAAAACACAACGGAAATTCTCGCGAGTTTTAGGAGAGATGCAGGTGGAATGAAGATCAGCAACATCACTCACTGTATCCCATTTAAAGATGGTTAGAATGATTACAAAAAATATTCACGAAGGAAGACGGGGGAGTACTCAGTGAGTGAGCTGAAGACTTCACAGCATCCACATTCTAAAGAATTATCGACATGAGCAAAGCGTTCTGCAGACTCTCGGACTGAAATATTAAAAAAAAACCCGTGAAGGAAGCACAAGAGAAAATAAAATCACCGTGTCTCGGGCTCTAGGGGTGCTACAAAGGATCAATCAATCAGTCAAACCTGCCAGCGAGTTCATAATTCACGCCCGAAAGATCCAGTCCAATTCACTGAGCAGGGACAGCTTTCTTTTTTTTTTTTTATCTTATTTCTACTTTGGCTTTGCTGTCCATTTTCTTTATTTCTTTTTTTGTTTCTGGCGTTCGTTTCTCTATTGTCCATTTCCTTTAAGGTTTCGGTGCGTATGAGTTTCTGAGCAGCCTGAGCCCTTGTCCTCCTCTTTCCTGACCTCTCTCAGGCTGGGGTCATCTATATTCCCTCGCTAACCTGACGCTTTCCAGATCGATCAAAAGCCAAAAATCTCGCTCACATCATTGACGTCTCGCTTAATTGGCTCGGGCACTGACTCTGCCGGCCTTTCAGCAAAAGCAGAAGAAAACAAGGAAGAAAGAAAGAAAAAAAACTAACCTTCGATCCATTATCTTCAAGGATCTATCTATAGACCGCCTCTCGGTCCCAATCGCCTGCAAGTTTACGGTCAGGAAAAGCGACTTTCCACAGGAACGAAGAAGATGGCCTGGGGGTACATGGAAGGGGATTCTGGGGGGAGAGCAAGTGAAATAGGAGAGCGCAGAGCGGCTGGCATTTGGAAAACTCCTCGTTTTTCTTGTTTTTATTTTTTTTTCTTCTTCTTCCTCCCGTTACTCTCTCATTCGCTGATGCCCGCCGTTCGCTTTTCACAGGACTGGATGGTTGAAGCAGATATACGGGTCGTACAGGCCTGGACAAAGATAAAAGACAAGACAAACACATCGTACGATTTGTGTTAGCCGCCGCGCAAATAGCGCAGCATGCATTATGCGCACACTGCGTATCGATGCAAAGAGATGGCGAGAGATTAAGAACAATTGATTGCCAGAGTGCACGCTCGCATTTCTTTTTTTAAAGGTGGGGAAACACTTGGAAGTTGCGAAGAATGAAAACTAAGGCTGTCGCATGGTAAGACAAGCTGCTGTGGATAGCTCTTTCCACTTCGCGAACAGAAAATCGAAGGCACCGGCAAAAGTAAACATATTTTTTAAGATCGAAAGCGCTTCCGTGACCGGCTAACAAAACAGACTCCTTCTCTCTCTCCTTCCCCCCCTTCTCCACGCTATCCCCCATCCCTCCACAAAACCGAGTAACTTTTCGCCAAAGCTGCATCCTAAAAACGAAAAGGTTATTTTCCATCACACGAAAAAAAAAAAAAAAAAATTTCAGTAAACGGACGAGTTTTGAACCGGGTGAAGTCAGTGTGATTGTGACATTTACAGCACACACACAGTTTCTTGACTTGGTGAAAAGTCAGTGTGAATAAGACATTTAGAGCACGCACACATATTTTCTCTCACCTACTCCATCCTGCCACTGCTTTTCGTCTCTCTTTCTCTCTCTCCAGAAAAAAAAAAGTGTAAGCATACAAACGCGGAGGATGCAGTTATCCGATCAATAGTGCAAAATCGCCGTGGCGCCTGAAGGAGCCAGCGAGAGAGCCATTGATCAAAGCCGGGTCCTGCCTGGCCCCAGTCTGTGGCCATCCAGGAGAACTGCGCATGCGTCTCGCGGACTTCCGTGACCTGCGCGCGCAGCTGTCCGTATTCAGACCACACTCCCCTCTTTTCCACTTCTCGACTCCCTCACCGTCAGGACCCAGGACAGCTGTGTTCCACTAGCTGCAAACGAGGGGACTAATTTTTTTTAAAGTTTAGAATTCCCCAAATTTTAATTTCACCCTTTTTCTCTCTTCCCTTCCAATTTTTCCCATTCCCACCATTTTCTTGTCTTTTTTTCTTTCTGAAGTAACTGATGGTTGAAACAAACTGATGATGGATGAAAGAGGAGCAAAGACATAGGAGGAGAAAGAGAAGAAGCTCCCTCGAAAAGGAATCGAGCTGCTGACAACGCTCATCATTTTTAATAACAGATGGCGCTCGGCACACGGTGCTATTAACTCATCAATGCCGCCATGATCTGGCAGAGGTACAAGGAAAGGGTAGAGAGAGGTAACCTATACAAATTAGCCAAATCACACGCCGGCAGTTTGCATTTTCTCTTGAGGTTTCTTCTTTCACCTTTGAGTAGCAAGGGGGATCGTAAAACGAAAACCGTTTTTTCCAAATACAAGTTTGTCGCGCAGAAGCAAAAGGATATCGGCCGAGGATGATGGGGTTGATGGGATGAGGGAGGTGTTTTCATGGGAGGAGGAAGGAGAGACTGAAAGGCAGTGTTTTTGCTTGGTGTATCTGCAGCAAAAGTGACATCGATGAGCTCTGAACACTGTATTGAGAAGCAGCATCAGTCTCTCTATCCTCAGCCATTCAGCGCTTAGAACTATCGATCTATCGATATTCCGATATGCAGCGATACGTGGACTCTAGTTACCGATGCACTGAGAAAAAAAGGGAGCACACCCGAGGACTGCAGCTTACAAAGATTTGTCGCACTCAGAAGATCCAACTCGTGGTGTGTTATTAAGAACCTGCTGAACAGAGCCGAGACCCTCGCAACCCTGGTCCCAAAATAAACAAGTAAATGTACCAAGGATGGTTCTGTACTAATTTCCATCGTCAAAGGCTAAGATGATAAGAGAGTATGGAAGTGTGCTAGCGACAACCAAGAAATATTGTCGGACATAAACACAGGTAATCTTCAGAGACCGTCTGCTTGCTCTTCCCCTCTCCCCCAGATTTTCCGGTTTTCTTCCATTTTTCTGTCCGAGATGACGTGTGAGTGAATATCTGGGTTTTTACTCTCACATACACGACACTAACACAGCCACTTGTTACAAAGCTAATCACCAGGAGCAAAAATGCAAAAAAGTAAATAAATAAAATAAATAAACAGAAAAAAGGACAATGGAGAGAAAGACGAGAAAAAGAAAAATAGCATGATGATGATGATAACGACGACGATGATGACGTTAATGATGCTGATAAGGATAACGCTGAGATGGGGGAAAACCAGACCTTAAAAACTGCGTAAAGGGCTTCGATTGAAAGGAAATGCCCGGGCTACAAAAATGTCATTTAAGCGTCACATTGATTTTGAAATGCTGGCAAACAGCGTTCTCTTTCCATGGCCAGCTTTTTCTCTCAAGACAGATCGATCGCCACTCGCTTCCAGAGTTTGCAGGCGGCCCTCTCCGCGAGTTCGGATACTTCCAACCACATCCTAGGTCTTCGGTTAGCACAGAGATAGCCTCTGTATTTGTTCGAGCCTGAAGGTAAAGAAAGACCAGAAGTCTACTGATGGTGGTGATGGTGGTGATGGTGATGGTGATGGTGGCGGTGGTGGTGTAAGAAATACGAAGTGAGAGTTGTGGGGTGGGCAGTGATGTAAGGCAGAGAATAATATGCTTCTTTAAAGTCAAAAAATGATAGATTAAAAATGATAGAGAAAAGAAAGAAAGAATTACAAAAACATAGAGAAGGCAAAATTACAAACAGAAAGACGATATATCGGTTGATGTATTTATAGACAGCTCTCTGGAGAGTGAGGTTGTTTTTCACTCACGATATCTTTGAAATATTAGATGATAGCTAAATATTCATTATTCTAATTTTTTTTTATAAAAAGCTTTTCTCGCAGAACATAAGGTCTAATTTCTCCTCACTGCATTTCAACTACTGACTTAACTCCAACATGGAATTGCTTCATCCATCACATTGAAGCAGTCTGGAGACCATTTTGATGGTAGTCTGGAATGCTCTCCCTCTGAATGTCTCTTGCAATCACGTTTAAGGAAGCTTTCCCACTTCTGGTTGTTGCCACAGGCAAGTCCTTTTACAATATTTGCTGGCAAGGCGAGACATCGTTTCGGCATCTAAATCATTTTGAGAATATGAATCACTATGAGAATACGAACCACTCTGAGGATCTGAAGCACTTTGGCAATCCGCATTACTTTGCATGGGATGTGGGTGAATCCGTAAAAGTGCTTTGTCAATCCAGCAAGCCACCCTTGTGAAAAATTTACAACAGGAGAAGCGGAAAGCATCTAATTTTTCTACGACAGACCAATTATACGTAGAGAGAAGAGTAAATGGATTCAGTTGCTGAGAATGAGGACCCCTGGAATGCTTACTTTTGTACATGTCTGCTGTACAGATGCTCTGAGAACAGCTCCTGGAAGGCAGCTACACTTTGTATCAACTTCAAGGCACAATTCAAAGCAGTAAAGAATTTTTTTAACTTGTTGGACCCTTGGTAATTTTGTAAAATCTTGCTACTTTGTAGACTTTTATGGGGAAGAAAGTTTTTAACGAGAGAGAGACTGTGTGTTTGAAGACACTCACACTCTCGAGTCTCGAGGAAGGAAAAGTGAGACCTTCCTTGAAGATTAAAGGACAGCCAACCACTATCTCTACTCTTCGAACCACGGCTGCAGCTGTTCACTGCAATTCCGGTTCTTTCTATGGCAAACTTGAGCCTAAATGTCTCTTTGTCTGATGCCAAAGAAGAAGCCATCCTTTAAGAAGAGCGCAGCATCCATCAAGCATGAAGTCCAAATGATGCTGCACGTGATAAATGCGACAACCGCAGCCCAGTCCACTCCCCAACCCCCGGAGAAATCTCCAAAGAAGGTCCAGTGCCGTGAAAAGCCTCATGCGAACTGTGATTTTCGTGTGGACTTAGTGTCCCCTTGAGAAGGAAGACAAATGACCCCACTGATTTCAGGGAAAAATGTTTGGGAAAGGTTCATTTCACATTGCCGAAAGAGAGCCAAGTCATTTGGAAATTTACGATTGTGATCTCCACGAAACTTCTGAATGGCCAAACTTCTGTCTTAAAACCGAAGTTGAGGAAGGGAGGAAGAAAAGGGGACTAGGGAGAGGAGGAAGACGAGGTTGTCGCAGTAAACGGGGCAATGAGAAGTGGGTGGTTCATCGTGGCTAAGGCTTGGCCAACCCAACTCTCTCCTCCTAGCACCTTTAGTTTTTCTACGGTATCAACATCAATTCCGTTCGAGCTAACCTTAAACCATAGATTTTTCTTCAAAATTCAGCATTTCATGTTAGGTAGTCATGCAAGATCACATTAATGTCCATTCCAAGAGACTTACTTACCCAGAATGAAGCATAAAATCCCTTACACTCGTCTCAACCATATGAAGTTAAGGTAAATGAGAACACTAGATACCTTAAAAGTTAAACCACAACCACCTTTCTAGGCCAGGAAACAATTAAATTACCTATTGCCACATAATTGAACTATATAAGCTTCAGGTAAAACTCAGGTAAAGACTGTATAATTAACTCATTTGGTTGTGCTAATCTTCCAAATTACAGCAACTCTCTTTATCCCGGAATAATAAGTAGCAGAGGTTTTATTTTTTTTTTTATTTTTTTTTTTGTGAAGCAGGTCAGACCTCTGTTAAGAAGATAATGGGTGTGCTGTTGTGATTTAGTTGTGTTTGTCTCATCTCACAGTTGAGTCACACGTGAAGAATTTTCACCTTTGCGCCACCTTGCTAACAAGTGTGACGTCAGGACTTGTGCTCACCTGGGCATGCACAGGTGTGGTCATGCAGGTAATGAGGAGATCGCTTCTTCTTTCTACTATGTGTGGTCACGACCGGCTTTAATTGCTTCATGACAACTTTAATTGGGTAGAGGCAAACATTTCCGTCCTCA
Source organism: Pomacea maculata (assembly GCA_004794325.1). Taxonomy (NCBI): domain Eukaryota; kingdom Metazoa; phylum Mollusca; class Gastropoda; order Architaenioglossa; family Ampullariidae; genus Pomacea; species Pomacea maculata. The sequence goes on along the minus strand of SRHC01003342.1, from coordinate 529,488 downwards.
TTATGTCAACTTGATGTGCTGGTCACACTGGATGCAAGACTGGACAAAATACGGTCACCCCGATATGTAACGACTTGTCAACAGCTCGTGCTATTGGCTCAATACAGTAGCAATTAATTTCATTTTCGTTCTGTACATTCTATACCATCCAAATAATATTCACGACTACATTAAAAAATCTTACTCCCATTGTCGGTCTGTTACATTAGCTCCCAGATAAATATTTTTTAAACATAATCCATCGATTTCTGTCTTGTAGTAGTTCCAGACATCCATGCTTAACAAAAAGCTAAAACTCTTGACATGCGAGATTAAAAACAAAAATAAATAAAAGACACTGCCGGCTCTGGAAGACTTTAAGAAGACATTAACTCCTACAAAAAACATTATTTCTATCTGGGAGTGGCATAAAACCTGATGTATCGTTGTTTCAAGATTATAAAATAGCTTGCACGATGAAAAGAGAATAAAATAGGAATTCAACCGTTTAGACAACCATTTCGCTTTCTGGTTTTGTTGGCTCTAAATATCAAGTAGTCTGCCATTTTGTCTCCAGGAAGGCTGGTAACATGAGGACAAGAAAAAATTGTGGGATGATTTAAACATAAAAAAATTGAACACCACTTTTTAGTAAGAAATATACATTTTTCGTATGATAGACTGCTTTATAAACACTATAATAACATAGACATAGCAATAAGAATAATTACATCTAGCTTATATTGACAACATTAAATAGACATTTAAGAACATAATTATCAATATTTTTTACCCAGAACTTAAAAATCGAGTCTACTCCAAACCAATGTGTCATACTTTTCCTTTACCAAAATAATATGAATAGTTTGTATCTATGAGTTTTAAAGTGTTGAAATATGTCATGATAGGTTCTAGTAACGATACGTATGGTATATATAATATATTTAAATGCAAATATATGTAAATGTATTCAAATGTTCAAATTTGGGACTACTGTATGCATGTTCCTATGCGGACTTATTTCAGCACGAAAACACATTTCAGCAGAAGAGTGATTAGTTTTGATAACAGAAAAGTGTGCAGGGATTTAAGTGTTTATGTTTATGTCCCAACAGAGCAATTTTCTAATAATAGCACTGAGTCATCGTTATCCAATGATGGCGAGGTATGACTGGGGAGAGATGTGACCTTGTATTGTGGCCTTGCGGCCTGGTCTGACCTTGCACTCGCTCTATGGTGACCTCTGGCCTTGTGCTGCTGGCTTGATGTCAGATAACTCCATGAAGAAAACAGTGCATTCAATGCGAGACAACCCCCTCGAGGAATTGAGTCTACACAGCGTCAGCTCCTTCGTTCAATGCGGACATCATTTCTACAGCAAAAAATGTAAACTATCTTCGATATCTTAGAAAAAGCAGGATAGTTCGTGGGGAGTCCTATATGAAACAGAGAGAGAGAGGGAGGGAGAGTGCGGGGGAAGAAGAGCAGAGGTGGGGGTGGGCAAAGAGACCGTAAGAGCGAGAAAGCCAATGATGGAGGAGAGTTGATGTTCATGGCCGCATGACAACTTTCTCAGTGCCAGCATTCATTTAAATTTTCTCCAAGGTGATCGTCCGGGAACAGCATTCTAGTCAATCTGGCACGTGCATCGGAGCTTGGGCATGCGCACACACGCGCATTTACCGATGTACGTGACTGACAGACGTTTAGCCCACGTGCACGCATTCATCGTACGGGCAACCGCATATACACCCGACATACATTTGTACACGAACACACCAGTACACGACACGCATTTGTACAGACAACAAAACAAGGGATGGCACGAGTGAGGCAGTCAACGAAATAAAAAAAAGAATAAAAGTTCAAGGAACGAAATCTTCGGGTTAAACCTTTGGCCCATTTGACCAAATTTTTTTTAAAAATCAGCCAATAACATGACCTACATAGTTGTCTGTTTAAATATATATAAAAATATTCAACTTCTGAACATCACCATTTTCTAAACTACACAGACGTGTGCTGTCTGGCTTGAATCGTTATTCTGAAACAATTTTTGTTGATTGCAGTCTATTATTGTTTATTTTTGTAAAAGGCTCGGAACAAACATCTCACTACCCAATACCAAGCCTAAGTGGAAAATAGATAGATAAAAGAGAGATGCCCACAGCTGGGCGGTCTATCAGACGAAGACTAGACAAATGAAATGAAAACAAACCTAAGAGAACTAGTTACTAGTTAGAAACCTTTGTCCCCGGAGGGCTATTGATCCCAGCACAATCCTCCACTAGTTGCCGAGACCATGAAAAAAAGACATTACCGCTTAGGGAAACATAGCCAAGCCACATTATTCTTTCAAAACCTCGCTAATTAGATAATAACTTAGCTGATGACCTTCTTTTTTGTGATCGTTGAAAGGTAAGCTGAAATCACAGGCGCACATTATTGACCATCACGTGACCCATGCCTGTTATTGGTATTGATCGCCACGTGACCTGTGTCCATATAATTGTTCTGGCTGATATTGATGCTGATATCGTTGCAGTTCTTTATCCTTTATCGTTTTGTCTTCCTTTCTTTTCCATAGTATTTTTTTAAATAATTTTTTGTGGATGTGACATTATCTTTCCCCTTAGGAGTCAGATACCCTTTCCCAACAGCTGGGTCAACTGGGGGATACCAGTTCGGATGCCAGTCCTCTAACTAACCTGCTTCCCATTCCCTGGCTCCATCGAGTGGTGGGGAAGGTAAGGCAATGAGGGAGAAGAGATGAACACACCCTCATATAAAGCTGGCCCTAACAAAAGTGAGATCTCTAACACCTCACCGGAAGACCTAAAATGGTTAGGGGATGACCTTTGTCCTTTTACCCACTTGGACCAATGAAACGCCAAGTTTTAGAACCTCATTCTCATCGGCTTCACAACATCAGCATCTGATCAAACCTCATGGCACCCATTGCTTCTGGTTAGAGATGCTTAGAAGCATTTCAGTCTCTCTGGAGCAGATGCTTTTCGCGAAAACTAAAGGCGGCTGCACACCACATTTCAAAATTTAAACACTTTTAGGCCTTAAACCTATTTATATAATCAGCTTTATGGAAACATGCACGGCACTGTTTAAGAACTTTTAAACAAAAATTGTTTGAAATAAGATAAAATTGCTTCAGCCAGACTTCCGTTTCTGTCTGCACATTTTTTCGTTTCCGCTGATGCAGTCCCTCTAAATGCCATTGGAGTAATAAAAAAGTTTCTTAATTTTTATTCTTTGGAATAGTTTTAAGTTTTAGAACCATGCTGTGCAACTAGCCCCAGGATCAGACTGGGTTGACCACAGAATGAGTTGGAGAACAGCGACAGTGAAATGAAAAGGATGAAAAAAAGCTTATATTTCAGTTTTGTCTTGATGACCGCAGGTCAAATATTGACCCTCGCTCCCCACCATCCAGTCCTCCACGGATACATTGTTACAGTCGAGATGTACTGTCTTACAGTCAAAACATCTCTGATTCCTCAATATCTGTGTTAGCACTAATTGCCGACATGTCCACTGCCTCAAACGTCTATTCTCGACATCTGTATAATTAGACACACAAATAAAACAGGAGGTGGCGGAGAAAGAGAATGGAAAAACAACGGTGACTCAAAATGTGACCTGCAGAGGGCGGATCGATTGGAGGTCAACGAACCTCAACTGATGCAAGAAGATGGTCTGTGAAGATACGCAGTGCAGAGCCCACAAAAATTACCTCCTCAAAATATTTCCATGTCAGGTAGGCTGATCGTAATATTTAAATAGAGAGTCAATCTCCAAAAAAACTTCGTCGTCATCGTCAAAAGGTTGGTCTTTTGTGGTCACATGATTCTCTCCTGTCTTCTCTCCTTCCTCTTGTTTTTTCTTTTCCTGACGTAATTAAGCTAGTTCATCTGAAATGCAAGGAAGCAGTCTCCATAGCAACAGTAAGCATACCGAATATTCTTCCCGCTTATGGACGATTTGTTTCCAACTAAAAATTTGAAGATGTCGTGTTTTGGCTCAGATCGTTCACGTGTATCAACTGACAACAGACGGGTGTGTTTTGGGTGGCGTGGAACATAAAATTCTAAATATAAACGTACACAGGTAAAAAGTCACGTACTAGAAACATATCCTTGCGAGGAACACTGGCTAAAGCGTTGTTAGGGCGTCAGTTAGCAGCACGTAATGATCACGTAGAAGGCCGGCCTCTGGTAGATCAAACGTCCGTCCATCAGCATCTTCATTTTCGCTTCCGTCGCCTACTTCAGTGCAACAATATACAACAACGGAAGTCCCAGAGGTGACTTTCTAAAGGTTTAGCTCAAAGGACTCTGACTGATACGACGTCTTTACTGTCTAGACTTGTTGCTAAAAAGGAAAAAAGCAGCAACATAAGATGCCGCCCTGCCCTCCTTTAGACAAATAGACTGCCTTGCTATCTAGCTGAAGAGCCATTAAATGACTTCTGCGTCAGTAAGAGGAAGCTCAAAGTGCTGTTAAAGGGAAAGAATGGAGAAGGAAGAGTGGAGGAAGGGGAGATAAGGACAGAAAAGGGGAGGGAACTGACGCAACTCTGTCATAGCTGGTCCTGTAAACAGGTGGCAATCGTAAACAAAGAATAGCGTGAGATTTGAACCCAAGGTGATTGTTATTGTAGTAGTGATGACCACTTAAACACTCACTTCACCACCGAACTTCTCTAGAAGGAAGACAAGAAAGAGAAGAGAAAAGAGATGTTTAGAGGTAGAATCTGTATCACAACTATAGTCATCGCGGTGATTAAGAACGAGGACGTGGAAGCCCAATCTTCTTGTAGTCTGTGTGCTGAAGTAAAACTTCGTAAAGAAATCAAAGTGAGGTTGTAGTGGGGTCATACTTTGGTCACAACGAGGTGGAGGTGACGTCAGCCAGATGGAAGTGAAGTCGAAGCATGGCGGGAGGTGCATAGCTATACCCAAAGTTCCTTCACCTCTGACCCAAGCAACAATCTGAAGCTAGGGGTCCCTGAGTGTCTATCTGATCTCGAGAGTATAAGCTTTTAAGTACTTTGAGTACCTCCAAGTCCTTCGCTATCTTGGAAGTAGCTTTACACCCTGGCTACAGAACTACCACCCTGCGGTAATGGGCAACGGAGGCATCCTTAAGAAGTGGTAAATAAAAGTATACTGACCGCCTAAGTGGACAGGCCTGCTAAAAGGATATTGACCGTTAAGGCGGACAGGACAGTAAGAGGAGTTACTGCCGTCTCAGTCGGGGAGAAATCATGAGGATTTCATTGATTGATAGAGAAGGAATGATCGTTCGAAGTATTGGCCGCTTGAACCGGCAGAACCAATAAGGATAGGTTCACCCCCCGGAGTGGGATAGATGGCCGACAGTATCCTCCCCACCTCCAAACTACATCTCCTCCTTGGATCCGGTAAATGAGACTGGCAGCTTGAGGTACTGGACATAATGACCTGGTCACTGGTCATCCTGAAGTGCATCGTAGTTTTTTTTTTTTTTGAAGACTAGAGACGAGGACAGGACAGAGATGCCAGACAAGCAGACACCTGCAGGTGACGTGTGTATCGTAAACTTTGACTTCTGACCTTCCCCGCGACCTCCGGAGGCTGGTATTACTGGCCACTAGTCTTCCCTCCCCAAACTTCCCTGCGGGAGGTTGCCCAGCCGCTGGAGGTCTGGCATCCGACGTGGCCAATCAAAACCCTTGGCACCTGAGACGGGACCAAGGTGCGAGAAGTGGAAGCGAAACGTCTGCTAAGGCGATGACGATGGCTGAGTCACAGCACCTGACAGGCGGAGAGTGTGTGTGCGTGCGCATGCGCGAGCTGTTAATTAATGACTGCGTAATGAGGCAATCATATAGAGGTGCCACGGCTGGAAAGTGTTAAAAAAAAGTCAACATGAACTTACGTGTGACCAAAACCATTTTTTTAAAGCATTTGCTTCTGTTTTCTGTCTCGACTTAATTATCGGTATGATGAAAGACTGGGTAAAAGAACTAACTGAATAAATAAAATATGCGCGCGCAATCACACATACAAGACTAAATTTGTTCTAAATAATATAAATATACTGAATATAGTGAATGTAATTAAAAACACTTTCTAACTAACCAGACATCAGTAGACATTACTTCTAAGACAAAGTTTAGCTTTTAATTTCTTTTCAAAATATATCAGGTTTAAACAATATGGAATTGCATTCCAGGTACACTGATCTGAAAGGATCAATCTGTTGGTTTTTTGTGTAATTGGAAGTCAGGGGGCGACCAGAGTTCAACGAGTTGATTTACGAGTGCAAAAGGAAGGGAGGTAAGCAATGCCAAGCGGAGATAATAAAAGCTGCACATCGGTGTTGAATACAGTTGCTGCCCAGTAACAGATCCACAGGCCACAATCGAAAGGTTGGCCGCTGAGTGTAATTACTACAACCGTTCTCTGGCGCCTGCCTCCAGAGTTATCTTTCCACAGACACGGAAATTGCTGTCCAGTCGCTATTTCCAAAGTTCTATCAGAGTTTTCTCTCTAATACGTGTGTGTTCCACGTGCAGGCACGAGCGAGCATGTTTATACATCCTAGCGCACGAGCTGACATACCCGTACTCACGAGCGCGCGCACAAACACACATACACAGAACGTTTACTATAAACATTGTTGATTAAAAACAATTACAAATTGTAATAATAATTGAAATTATTTTAAATTGACACGTAGGAAAGATTAATTAAAGACGCAGATAAATTTAAAACTGCGAATGAGTTGGCTCAACAAAGAAAAGAAACCAGATGAGATAAAAAAAAAATTATCTACGCAATCTCAAAATACCTTCAACCGAATCAAGTGTCCTTGTTTAATGAGGGAAACGAACCGACATGCAATTATGCAAGAAAAGAAACGAAGTTTCCAGATATTCCTTCTCTTTCAATCTTCTTGTCTTGCTTCAGATTTCAGTATATATTTCCATTCCATCAGATATCCATGCCGCTAATCTGTCCTCCCTGAGCGTTTTCCAATTAGATAAAACTACGGAGTCCTTCATGAGAACATGTCTGCTATAGGTTTCAATGATGTAAGAGGTCAGCTGTCTTGTGTGTAGCCACATAATTTTCTGGGTAATTTCTTTACCAAACTTTGGTTTCACTGACTCCCACAGTTTTTTCAGAAAGTTTCTGCAGACCTAAAGGACATTTGTTAACTAGACACGTCTCCAAATCTGTATCACTTCCTCCCCATCCAGAAAGTGAACAGATCGGAAAGAAAGAAAGAGAGAAAGAAAGAAAGAAAGAAAGAAAGAAGGAAAGAAAGAAGGAAAGAAAGAAGGAAAGAAAGAAAATGGTTGCATTTTCGGTCTCGTAATACTACGCTACGAACATGTGTGGACATAACTGATGGATGACGTGGGTTTTTAGAGTTGTCTGCCCATTATGTCCGGATTCCCCCCTGAAGGGAAAATCGAGCGTTGGAAGATTTGTTCATGAATGCCTCCAGAATAAAAATCGCTATAGCAGGAAAATGGACATCAGGAAAAACGCACAAAACGTAAAAAAAAAATTCCCAGGCTTTATGAAATCGCTTCCACAGACAGACAGACAGGCAGACAGACAGACAGACAGACAGACAGACAGACAGACAGACAGACAGACAGACAGACAGACAGACAGACAGACAGACAGACAGACAGACAGACAGACAGACAGAGGCATTATCCTTTAGCGTGCCAGTAAAGTCGGGTTCATTTGCTCAAAAAGAATAATGTCAAAGGTGAATGCAATCATGACCCGAGTTGACCTAAAGGTGGATTTAAGCGTAGAGAGGCGTAAATAAAATATAAAATAAAAAAGCATGGAATGTCGACATTTTATAAACAATACAGTGGTGATCAGTGGTAAAATCAAGACTATCATTTATACTGACAAAGTATGGACTTAGGGAAAGTAAAATGGCATCTAGTTGGCTTCAAGCAGAGCCAGCCGTGGTATATCCAACAGGTTTAGAACAGTACCTAACAACAATACAACCTTTTTATAGACATGCAAAATATCTGAATTGTCTCTAAAAAAGTTTAGAATTACTTATAATGTAGGTGTGCAGAACAGAAGTATAGAATAGACACCCAACAGACATCAATCAGACACACTACCAATGTACACGATGAAATGTCCAAGTCCTTGAGAATCAAGGCAGGTCTTCCAGCTCCTACCCTTCACCTCCAGTTCCAGGAACATGTTATCGATAAGTAACCGGCGCCATCAATACCAACACAGACCACAGCGACAAGAAAGAGAAGCTGTCGTCAGGACTACAGGAGAGATGATCACAAGGACGCGCCAAACAGAACAAAGGGGACATCCATTAAACGATCGGGGAAGAAAAAATAAACCGAAGGAAAAACAATGTTTAACCAACAGAAATGCAGTAACACCACCGTCATTTTCTCTTCCCCTAACAACAGTTTGCCTATTAGACTGATTTTACTGAGAAACGATCGTTTTCCCCCCAAGTGATGATTACAGATTCCCGTGATGTTTGTTTGAGAAAGATGTTGTAGCAACTTTAAAGACCGAGTGGAGGAGAGAAATTCCTTATGACATCACTGTACATGGAAAATAATCAATTTGAATTTATTAGGCAGAGGACAAGAATGAAGAGAATGTAGACAGGTTTGGGGGTAGGGGGTGTGCGAGAGAAGAAAAAAGAAAGAAAAGAAGGAGCACACAATCTTCGTAACGGAATTTTATTTTTCTTTCTTTTCCGTTTAGAGCACGTCACAAGCAATGGGCCGTTTCTTTGCGTGACACACATACACACACCTAGGTGAGAGAGGAAAAAAAAAAAAAGAAAATTCTAGATGTTTCCCCGAGAACCTCAGAACCGCTCTTGTGAGCACGATGGCGCTGTGGATAAGAAAGCGACGCAGGAAAGGAATTTTAAAAGTAAGACGGAACTGCAGCCGGGTGGAATTCCAGGTTGCGGAGGAAAACCGACTACCACACTGTCTAACAGGTGTAGTAGATCCATGTAGGGGTTTCAGTTCGTAGAGTGTTTGATTACCGAGACCAAGGAGTATGCTACTGCCGAGACAACTGACGCAGAGTGGAGGAGATAATTATTCTACAAAAAGTTCACGCTCCTGATACTGATTAATACGATCTCTAATGACTTGAACCTGTAGGGATTTGACTGAGCAGTGGTAAGTAAACACACTCGACTAGTATGTTTATTATACACATTTTATCAAGATGGCGTCGGGTGACGTCATGACCTTTTCACCATGCATCATGTTGATACTCCTTTATCGCAGATCGGCAACTGAGGCGGACAGGAAATTTAAGAAAAGCATCTCTCAGACGGATACAGAGGTTACCTATGAGCTATCGCGAGTTTCTAAACTCTGGAGGGTAGTCGGTTGGTTCCAGACGGCAAAGAAGGGGTGGGGTGGGGTGGGGATGATTTGTAGGAGGAAGAAAGAACAAGCGCGAGCGCGCGTGCAGGCATGTGTAGGTGCACAGACGTATACAGCACCTCCTCTTGCACCACTGCAGCAGCATCACCACCATCGTGTCGCTCGATGTGTAGCATGTCGGCCGCAAAAAAGAAGTTCGAGACCTTTTTCCCCGGTGCCTCGTGACTCCGCCTCTTTTACAGACATGGAACTGCAGCTGGCGGGTGGGTTGATGGCGTTTAACGCCGAGTCAGCAGTCGAGGCAATGTGGCTGATGACATAGTCCTGTACTTGCAGTCACTTGGCAGTTTGCTTTTCTATGTCTAACAGTCTTCTAAAAACCATTCAGATGATGGTACCCGGGGTACACATTCATCACGCTCTTGGTTAGTCTGGAATGTTTCCGATGCACGTGATAAGTAAGAAGTTCTAAGTCGTCGTGTCCTAGTTTGCAGCTCCTGGGTATCATGACCTTTTGTCTGGAATTAAAGCTGAGATACTCGGTTGACAAGCCAATGCAGGTGTGCACACGACAGCTCCACCCGTCCACCCAGACCAAGCAGGTCAGTAATCACCAGTCTCATGTAATCTTGGCCCAGTGGACCACTTCTCTAAGGCATTAACAATGTTCATTGTCTCGCTGGCAAGGAAAGGATATTTTTGTCAACCAATACAAAGGAGATATCACAGTCCAATGCCACGTAGGCAATGGAAATATTGGGTTTCACGGATGTATTTTTATCTTCGTCCCTTTCCGCCATTTTATGGCCAGTGGAAACCAATCTACTGGAACCCTCCCCAGACCAAGCACCGCGATGATCGCTCTCATCTATTTTTAAACAGCTGCCGATGTCTCACTTTTACGTTTCTTCCGGTTGACTGCCGTCGGTCGCAGTGCTCTTCATCGGGTAATGAAATTAGTTTCCATTTTTCATGGGCGGTTGTCCTGTGCTCAAAAAAACCGGACTTTGTCTGCCAGACTCTCCCTCGCCGACTGGTTGATAAAAATCTTTTGATGCTTGTCAGAAGCCTCCATGTGCACTGATGATGCAGGTGGGTGAAACCCACCTTCTTGTCTTTGTTAGGGGAAGAATAAACTTGACAGATGTGACCGGACATAATCACAATAAACACTGCTGTCCTAGCTTTTCTCGTTTATATTTCTCCGTAAAACAGTTTCATTCATTATTTCAGTGATTACGCAGGCACGCACACATACACATAAGAACTTGCAAACAAATAAGCGCAATAATAAATAAAATAAAAATATAAACATATAAAAATAACGGACCTTTGTGATACAGGTATCACCAAGATGACTAACGATCAGAGAGAGGAGTGAGTAGCAGTCACTCGGTTCCCACAGACAAAACTAGAGAGACAAAGAAGAACGGATAAAATAGTCCCGGGTGGGAGGACAAAAGTAGAAGACGGGGGGTGAGCGCGCGCTATTTGCTCACGTCTTCTAATAAAGAGCCTTCCCCCCATTCCTGCCGTGCGCATGCGCGAGAGACTGACAGCCGTAGACTGATAAGAGCGCATCGCTAGCCCTATGATCGATCAATCTTCTCGGCGCAGTTTCTTTACCGCCGCTATGATCGCAGGAGGGGAGTAGGGATGGAGGGAGTAATGGAGAGAAGTGGCAATCTTTTGGTGACGATGCGCACTTGTCGGTTAGCGGCAACGACTGATGTGGAGGTGGCTGGGGGAAGGTTTTGAGTGTGAAGCGTGACATTTCACATGTGAAAGCTGCTTTATTTGTGATGCTGCTATCAACGATGCTCAGTGAAAGATTTTGTTTCTTAGTCACAGACTTTAACCGGCGATTCATCGCAGGCAGGAACCAGCAGGGGCATAGAACTTTCTGGCATCCCATGATGTATACAAGCCTACATATATGCATAATATATACATGCCTTTATATATATAATGTATATATACACTTGATAAATAATTTCGGCCAGGTTCAGAAAAAGTCATCCATCAACCATTCGATCGTCTGGGATGTTGGAGGCTGGACTTTTCTCTAGGTTAGCATTTGTAAGGGTGGCCTAACCCTAACCCTGACCCTACCTCTCCTAATTCGAGTTAGATACCCGTTCACGACAGCTGGGTCGACTGACTGAAATTCGCTGCGCCACATGTGTTTCGAACACCTCGCCTCCGGCTTCCGACACTACCATCACTGAGAAGTATTTTTAAAATATGACACTTGAGTTTACTATAGACTGACGTGTTCAAGTGTTGTTTTTCTGAGTTTGAGGTACTTTAAGGCCAGGCTCTGTCTAGAAGCAAACAAAGCCTTTGTCTGACCGCCATGTCACTGGGGGTCATCTCGCAGCTGTCGGGGTCTGAAATGTCGGAACTAAGTGGCGTGGCGGATGTTTATGTTACTCCGAGTCGTGCAAACGTGGGCAGGTAAACTCAGAATTCCTGACTTCTAAACGTGCGCATGAAGTGGGGCACTTGGGTAGTGACGTGTGCACAACTCACTTTACCCTCGTATTAAGTGGCATTGTTCTTTCGAAGTTGGAAGGGTGTGTCCTGTACCAGCGAGCAGGTATCCCAGGAGGCAGCGGTCCACCTGGCTGACAGGTTCGTGCAGCTGCTACCAGTGGCTACCCGGGTACCACTCTCCCTTCAGACCCACCCTTATCCCCTATTCTCACAAGTACTGCGTTGCATTGTCTTGTATGTTTTTACGATTGCTTTGTAAATGTTTGCATTAGTCACCTGATTCGTGATTTGACTGTCAAGGTAAATTTTATTATGTTTGTAAAACCTCATGTTGAATGAGAGATGATTTTATCATTCATCACTGGCATTCATCATTTGAAGATAGTAGCAAATATACCTGGTTTCAAGAATTCGAAAGTCTATTCGAAACCGACAAAAATCTTAAATGTTATCTATAAATCGTAAATTCAGAGTTAGGGTACGCGGACTTAAACAGGGACCTCACTTTTTTTAGCATGCATAATTTTGCTAATAGGTAAGTATGCCATTTTCGTACATCACAAATATTTTTGTAAACCTCCCCTTCTCTAGAGGTCGACAACAAAGACAAAAAAAAAACAAACAAACAAAAAAACCAAAAACAAAAAAAAAAAAAAAAAAAAGCAGTGTCAATAATTCTCTCTGAGATGTCTCAAATGTTACGAGATAGTGATCGGTTTTTGAATGTCTCTGGCTGTTTCTGTCAACCTTTTCCCCGTGTTTCTCTACCATAAGGTTCGATTAATCCCAATAGACTGGCATTGCACGACTGGCTAGGGAATCACTTGCAGAAACGTGTTTGCGAACATTCCACATAAATGTTCTGTTTATCTACAGACGATGGGCAAAAAAAATAAATAAATAAAAAAAAAACCCAGTCTGTCCCACCCACTCACCAACCCAACCAGTCAACCAACCATCCGACCTAGCAACCAACCAATTAATTTTTCGTGCAAATATGGTAACTATATCTTGTTATAATATCAATTATTGACTAACTGGGATCGATCGACACCTTTAGAAGAAGAAAAATCTTTTCCCCGCTCTTTTCCTCCCGGTTTGTATCAGTTACTAACTCTTTGCCTCTCTTTGTCTATGGGCACACGTATGTGTCTTTTATCGGTCATTCTGTCTCACCGTGACCTACATCTGTCTCTCAAACATCCAACCCTCGCTAACCAGCATTCGTTCACACTCACCCACACGAAAACAAAAACGATGGGGGAAGCCCCCAAAACCCTCTTGAGAGTCGATGGTGGCGGGTTGGGTCTCACGGCGGGGCCCGTCTTCGATCACTATCCTCCTCTCATTCGCCCTCCACGTCACGTGACTGAGGCAAGCGCGGTTCAGCAGCTAAAGAAACGATGCGACATGCAGCGACACGGCCAAAATAGCGCACATCAATACCTCCAGCGTTGCGTGCCTGCCTACCACACAACCGGAGACCAACACACGGAGGCCAACACACTTTGTCCCGCTGTTAGCATCGTGGCTGACGAACCATTCTTGGCTGCTTCCAGTCCAAAACAATCTTGTTTACTTTTTTTTCTTCTTGTTGTTGTTTAATAATTTTGCGGCTGTTCTTGATAAAGACTAGCTCTGTAAAACTAGGTCTAACACGCTGTGTGCCAAAACGAGGCAGGGGTAAGGGGTGGGAGGTCGGGTACACAAGGGAGAGAAAGGGGGGAGGGTTATCATTTCATGATTTCTCAACGACACCACAACACAGTCGTCATTCCCCTTCCCCTTACCTCCCAAACCTCCCTGCTCCATCCTCCGCTACCGCCTGCAGGGAAATTGCGGTAGGAGGCTTCTTCTACCCTTAACCACACCACAACCGCCCTCCACCATGACTACTACTCCGGCCTTCTGCTAAACAGCTTGTACTCACTGTTTCGGGCCCCCGCTTCTCGGCTGCTTCTTGTTTGGTGTGATTTTTTTTTTTAAAGGTGATTGTCCCACGGTGTGAAGATAAGGAGGAGAACGTTGTCCTCTCAAGTCTTTGGCACTGACGGGAGGCACCACGCTGGAGGTCTGAGCGAGTCTGTGACACTGTCAGGCTGTTATTGTTTGTTGCGTGGTGCGCACGCTGGCACCCCCGTGACGTGGTTATCTTCTCCTGACTAGCACTTCCCCATCCTTCCCTGCTGGCTCCGCTGTTCACGTATCGAGCGCTTTGGGGGGAGAAGAGGTCGGAGAACGGTCCAAATGCGAGAGAAAGGGGTGTGTGAGTGGAGGTGAGGGATAAGGGGGGAAGGAGGAGAAAAAAAATCGAGCCTGCTATATTGCTTCCAATCCAATTTTTGTTCTCTCTCCTTCTGACGAGGCTGGCGCTGTTGCTGCTACTGCTGCTGCGGCGGAGGAGGAGGAGCAGGAGATGGCGGCGGGAGTCGTAGTGCCGGATTGCCGCACGCGTTGCGTACCTTGACTTGCTGCAGAGCTGCAGCAGCAGCAGCAGCACGCCTCATGGCACCCGAGGCAGCGGTGGAGGGTTAGTAGCAGCAGGCAGCATGTGTGCCGCATCCGGCGTGCTTAGAACGCACTAAAAGAAGCTTAGTTGTAGTACTGAGGCATGCTGGGAAGGCCTACTACGACAGCCGTAACAACGCTGATTGTAGTACTGGTGCATGCTGGGAAAGCGTACAGTGTTCAGCGGAAATACCAATAGTGCATGCTGGGAAGGGAGTAACAGTGTAAAGCGACTGCCATACTAACGCTGATGTTAGTACTGCTGCCTGCTGGAACCTTCCACGCGACAGTGACAGAAAGGAAAAGCAAAATCAAAACATTAAAAAAAAGCTTCACGGCAAAACAGCTGCCAGTTTGAGAAATCTGTTTTCCTTACAAACAAAACACATAAAAAAACTAATTCAAGAAAACAATCATGAATATATGTATATGTGATGTATACGCGCGCGAGAGAGAGGGGGATATAGGGAGAAAGGGAGGGATAAAGAAGGGCAGAGAGGAAAAGGAAATGGGGATGCTAGGAGAAGGAAAGAGAAAGACAGGGGAAGAAGGTTGTGGGTAGGGGACGATCCTTTACTGATACTGTAAACTGTTGTTAAGAAGAATAATAAGGGAAAGCCAGGTACAACATAAAAAGGTCAAAGACAGAAAGCAGATGGTATTGAGGGATCACCACCCGGCATGTAATGTCACGTGCCCTGGCACACGTGACATTTGTCACTTTGAGTAAAACTTTATTGACAATTTTAACTACTTGACAGCGTGAGCAGCAGTCACCAATATGACAACAAGAATGGTAGTCACAGCCTCTAGAGAACCTTCAGGACAATCATGGACCTCAGTGCCAATGACTAGTTTGACAAATGCCTGCAAACACAATCCGTGGACTTCACAATCATAAGATTGACAAAGGTGTATGACTTGCGTGACATCCTTGGACTTAACAATCAATTAAATGAAAGAGACTTCTGTCTTGAAAATTCTAACATTACAATCGTACGACTGGCAGAAGAGTTTGAAATAATTAGATGACAATCTGTGAAGTTTGTAGTCGTGTAAACAACAACGAGAGAGGAAAAAAAGCAATGGGTTGTCATCAATAGAAAGGACATTGCATGTTGAGAATATAACAAAGTCTCTAAGGAAATGTTAAACGGTTTATAAATAATTAATGCGCAAAATCGTGTCCTTCCTTCTCTCCTTCCGTCCACCTGATTGGACCTCTGTCCTCTTCTCATTTGCGCTTCTTTCTCTTTGAGTAGTGGCATAACATTCCTTCACATATCCGACACACCCAGTTACACTCAGTTTACAAAACTAACCTTAACTTTTAAACAATTACTAAATGGAAGCATTATACCTTCCTAGAAACTCAACCCAGTCATAAAAGTATATTGCTGCCAGTCTGGGGAGCGCTCGGAGGGTGACAGATGTGTCTTTTAATGATCGGGCAAAATTGCAAGATATGTTTTCTCAAATATGCGAGAAAAGCGCCCCACCCAAAATCTATTAGTTCTCGAGGTATAATATCACCATTCACAGGAAAAGGCCAGCAACACGTCAGCGTAAACTGCAGTACCCTGGTTCCCATCCCAAGATGCGCAGTGCCGTGACCTGTCAATAAAAGCGCGGAAAGTGACTGCAGCTACCCCGAGAAATAGCAGCATCAACATCATCATCATCAACAGCAGCAGCAGCAGTACTCTCCACGTCATGACATTCGTGCTCGCGAGGTGAGTCTCACACTTTGGCGAGGTGAGAGGCGCGCTCCCTAGCGGCCAAATCGATGAAGCAGCAGCAGCAGCGGCAGCGGCAGAGTCCCTCGCTCGCTCACGTTGACCCCGGTCGTGGGGTTATGCGAGATGCTGGAGGGCGTTAGTCACCGGCGACTGTACTGATGGTGATATCTGTGAAAGAAAGTTTCTGAAACCAGAAATGCGACAAATCTGGTCAAGTGGGTGACATCTTTCCTCTCCTCACCCCTTCCTCGCCAAAAGAGAAAGAACTGACCTGGAACGGTTCACAAGTTGTTCGCATCTCGAGATGGCCTGGTGGCATTTCTTGCCACACTTAGCTTGAGGAATGTGTTAATAGTGTATACATGCACACTTATTGCGTGTGCAGAGAAGGAGAATCATGTAAATATTGACTGAGGTGGTATGCAAATTCCTGCTGTTGTATCTGCTGTACCACGTGTTTCCTGCTCGGGGTCGTGACATTAACGGTAACGCATGTAACTTGTGAGTCACAAACTCTCGTTCCAAACCATTAGACCTACATAATCGCTGAATGGGGTGGGTGGGTGAAATAAGATTTTTTTTTTTTTTGCGGCGAGAAAAAGGCGACAATTTGCTGTAATTTTTGAAAGCCGAGCAGTTCTTACCTGATGGGTGAAATGCGGTTCGTTTCTGCGTGAAGAATGTATAAGAAGAAAAAAAGACCCTGGTGACACAATGACTGGTGTGACCTTTATTGCCTTGTTTTTGACAAGAAGATCACGATGAACGATGCACAGTCCCGACAACTATTTGTTACTAGTCCTTCACAGAAAAAGTGGTTAACCTATCTTTGGCAGTCAGAGCATCATTGACGGAGCTAAGCCAAAATCTCCAGCCATCCTCCTCCTCCATCCTCTCCCTCCGGCTCTTTTTTCTTTTCCATTTCTGCCTCCTTCATTTGCTGTTCTCATCGTCCACTTTTTATTCTTTCTGCTTATTTTTCGGCGATTGTACTGGTCGGGAAAATATGAGTTTCTCTCTCTCACGCTAAACTGCATTCGTTCTGCTTCTGTGGACAATTGCTTTTCTTCGAGAAAAGCCTCGCTCCAGTGATTTTATTTGAATCAATACATAAACTACCTTCCATCATATAACTCTGTGTGGTGAGAGGGAAACAGTGAAACTGTGTGATGGTGAATAAAACTATATGACTACGGACGTGTCTAACAAGAGAGTGGAAGTATATCTCTGTGTACCGAGGAAGGGAAGCTATATATTTTGTGCAATATTGGAGGGAAATTCAATAAATGTGCAAGAGGGGGGAAATGGAACTATATAGCTGTATACTGAGGGAGGGGAACTATATAATTGTGTAACTTCAGTGCCTCCACCTTTTGTCAAAAGCGTGACTTCCATTTTTCACGAAGTACCGGGGAATCTCCAAGGACTACATCGTTAAAATATACATGCAAACAGCAATTTTCCTCGCCAAAATTAAGAGGCGGAGAGACTTGGATAAAGAACAATTTAATTGTCCTGCTATCTGCTCGTGGCCCGAAGGGAAGCTTTTTTGTTTTAATTTTTCTTCTGACACCAGACGTGGGAGAGGTGCTAAAGTTTGGAAAGGTCAAACGTCTGTGATGAAAGATTCCAAGTATCTTTGTTGGAAAGTGCAACAATAGAAACTAAGTGTGAGAGCAGGGGTCGAGGTATCTTCATTGGCTGATTCAAAATTTGTTCTTCAAAAAATCTTGAGAACTTGTCTTATTCTTCTCTCCAGTCTTCCGTCCCTCGCTCCAAACTAGCCCTAGTTCACACATCAATATGATGGTAACGTGGAAAGAGAAATTTCAGATCCTTAAAGGTTGAATTGGATGCAACATTTTTTTCTAATGTCTGGATAAACCTCAGTGCAGGATACTATTTCTCAAAATCTAAGCTAGAAGCCACCTTCGGGTCTCAAGATACATCATCACCAAGTATTGAAACAAGGGGATATCGTGACGTCACATTTGTACATCGATACACCTTTGATATGATCCCACCTCTTCCTTTGAAGCCTTTACAAGGTATCCATGTACACCATCCTGAGGTCTATGGTTCGATCTCTGTCTGCGCATGGCAATATTTGTGTAACTCGAGATCAGAATGCGGGGATGGGCAGGAGGTATTCATTTCGATTCGGGGCAATGCAATCTTGAGCTAATCTCTCCCCAGTTATTAGGAAAAAGTCGCGCGACACTAAGCCATTAATGTCTCACCCGAGTCAGACCTGAAATTAATCTCAAACTTGTTTCCAGTATGATGTCGTATTAGTCTGTGGCTAAAAATGCTCTGCTTTTATGTGGGTATGGGGCTCAGGGGGATCGAGCTCAAGTGTACATTCTGACATTACTAAAAACCGAGTTTCTCTCTCATGCTGACGATGCGTTGCCATACCAACGATTCCCATTACCTTTTTATGACATGGCGGTGACTAACCTCTTTTAACTTCTTTTCCAAACGAAAACAACCTAGATGGCAAGAAGCTTGTATTTCGCAAGAATTTTAGAGTTATTCGTCCAAATTTTGAGAGAAATCAATATAAACCTAGTTTGGAAAAAAATCAATAATCATCCGATTTAACCTTTCCAACCGCAAAATAGTAAAACCGTTCAGTATCTGTTCTTGGATTTCTCCGAGATTTCTGCGGTGATTTCTCTGAAGGGAGGGGAAGGGGTCAACCTTCCTTTCCGGTTTGCCTCCCCTACGTCCGTCATTTGAGTCCCGCCACCTGCTGGCCAGCAGCCCACATCCCTCTCCTCCAGTCTCCGTCTTTTGGGTTTGCAAAGGCCTTCGATCGGAGATGCAGACCACTTGAGTTCCCCATCTCTTGCATGCCAGCTCCGGAAAGCCAGTCTTTGGCATGGGTAGTAACTGTGGCTCGGTAAACAAACGTTTGTCAGTCTACGTCAGCAAGCCGCGAACGTTAAGAACATTTCTTTCGGTCAGATGGACCGGGGGAGGTGATGCTAAATCTCATCTTCTTTTTCTGGTCCTTTCGGAGTTGAATGTCGAGAGATTCGTTAAAAACATGGAGGTGAGGATAGTGTACAGTTTATTTCCCTGCTTGTTAGTGAAGTCTTCAGGTTACGAAGTACAACCCTGGGTTTTCTCTTTCTGTCTTAGTTAACTGAAGATGTTCTGCCCGTTTGCATCCATAAAAACGTCTGGTAAAATAAATAAACCAGCTTGATGAAAATGAAAATGTCTGACATGTAAGACGTCTGTCATCTGACACATCTCCAGCATCTCCGCATGTTTACACACAACTACCTGATGAGGGTTCTTTCACAGTAGTTTCACAAAATAATAAATTTCTCTTTTTTTTTCCTCCTCTTGTCTTGATCTCAAAGTGATGGCGGACTGTGGACCCCTCTGACACAATTGTGGATAGTCGGGGAGGAGTCAGGGAGCTCAGGATTCCACTTTTTTAAAATGTGTAAAACAACTCTGCGAGATTCTTATCTGCTTTATATGCTCTCTCCGGCTCCATGTTGGCACTCGTCTGCAACACCATCTCCAGGCCGCCAACAGGGCTTCTCCGGTTGTCCACCATCCCTGGCGAGCCCAATCTATCAAGATCGCATTTCGCACGTTCGAATTACTTCTCACGGGACCTTACCGCCGTTATCGCTTTGCATTTTAAAAGGTCCCAGCACTCGGATCGTACATGAGAGTGCTCGTCCCTGGATTTGTTCTTTTAACGAGTTGCAGGCGCAGACGCTGTAACAGAGATGTCTACCACAACTAAAAAATTATGTTATCGAGGATACTTTGAGAGTGCAATGGATCCTGTTCGCCAGAACGATAATTCTCTTGCAACATTAGCAATGGGAGTGTAGAGCTGTTAAAGCCCTCTACGAAGGTATATTACAAATTAACCTCTTTCTGGAATCAAGGGGCTTACCTTTCTGCTCGTTCTAGCCATGTATGAAGGAAACGAGTTAAGAGAAATGGATGGCGATAATGATTAATTTTGAAGCGATAATTGATAAAGAGGATGCTGAGGAGCATTTGTTCTTTTGGTAAGCTGGTCGGTAAGTTTTTTTTTGCCTGAAAACTTGAAACCTTTTCAAGACTTTTTTGAGTTAGTTGGTCTGTCGGGCAAACATCAGACAAACGTCCATAAACTGTAGATAAAAATATGCGATTAGTTAACCGGAGTAGAAAATAGTTATTACCCGATAGGGAGTGGCGCTGTACATAGAATTATCCTCCCTTCTTTCTGTCATTAAAAGTGTTCATTAAAAACGAGAAATTACAGTGCTTTGTCAAAGCCATGGGGTGGGAAATGAGGCAACAGACCGAAGGAATTAAATAAAAATTCCAGTCCTACATCCGATGGCATGATTTTTGCATCAGTTCATAATTAGTTACACACCATCATGTTTTAAGTCCAGAGTACCGTTATTGATCATGCGCACACATCCCAGTGTTCTGCGTCATTTAGTTGCCGGTTCGTCCAATCAAACCGAAGTCCTCTAGGGAACGACTGTCTCTCTAAACACAGTTCAGACAGAGAGAGAGAGATGGTCGAGGGAGGGAGGTCAGCTGGTCTTTTCGACACACCCTCAGGAGACTAGGGTTCACTGAGTACAGTTAACACATGTTTGGCGCAGCTCCGTTGGACTCAATTATTCGCAAGGAGGGACAGACGGTGTGCGGGCCCAGGTTAGGGGCTTACGTGAACTTTACCTTTTAAATAAACGCACACCGGCCATTGTTATTTGTACCGTGTGTAACACACACCACGTGGTCGGTTGGAAAGCAGCTCGGACCAGCCAGCAGCGACACCTAGCTGTTTACCTCTTCACCAGCAGGAAATGTTTTTGTTTTGTTGGATAGACTGCTAAACATTTAGTACAGTTTTGTGCTGTTATTTTTCTTTTGTTTTTCTCTCTCCTCCTCTGTCCTAAGTGACAGCCTAGGCAAGGCCGATAGCCGAGCGACTTGGGCCTAAAATCGGAGGACCTGGTTCGATACCCGCTTGACGCAACCCGCTTGACGCAAGGTACTTACCCCAGATGAACCCAGCTGTGAAACAGGTACCTGACTCTGTATAGGGTTGCAGAAGGCAGGGAGAAAACTGTTTTCTTTAACACCTCACCATATGTGACCAAATGACCAAAATGTTAGCAAAGGTGATTCCCTTTCTTACATCACTAGGTAAGGCTTCAGCTTCTATGTTAGCAATGTAAACTTTCTTCAGAATACAAAATATAGAAGCATGTGCACAAGACTATTTCCGTCGCACTTTGTTTTTTCCTGAAGATCCATTTCCTAATAAAGTCGGGAATGAATAACTTTGGTGTCCAGCCCTCTAACCATTAGTCTTACATATATATAATATAGGCCCTTTCGCCCTTCCTGGGGCATAGGCCATCGACTACAGTCTTAACTGTTGTCGATGTTTCGGTAGCAAGGATTTGCCCAACCCTCCTCCTTTTTCAGCCGGACTTTGGACCGTCCTTGGCGGAGGGCGGCCAGCCCTGTAAACAGATGCCACGTGCAGAGAAAGAACAGCGTGCCCGAGACGAGAAATGAACTCAGGGCAGCCAACCTTCACTGTATTGGTGACAGGCGCTAACAGCGCTAACCGTTGCGCCACCGGGCCGCCATTAGTCTTACAAATGAAAATTAAATTATAATATTTAGGTAATTTTATTTATTCATTCAATTTAAAAGCTGAGAATCCAACAAAACCTATCATCAGCAGAGTTTATTAGCAAATAAAGATCAAACATTGATATTTTTTTTTCATGATGGTCAGCTGTGCGTCTAGTGTTCACCGGTTTGAAAACTTTCTTCAGGTCTACATTTCAAAGCAGGATGAAAGATTTGAAGCGGGGACAATTTATCAACAGGTAACTGGATTATAAAAAGCTTTCTCCTACAGTATTGTCTGTATTTAGCAACTTTAGTTTTACTGTCATGGAAAAAATGATTTATCGCGAAATTAGTAAGAAAAGGCTGAGATGCAGCGGTGGCTTGGTGACTGCCATGTAAAGTCACGTGACCGGCTTCAGCTTCTTTCGTTGCCTGTAGCTTGCACGCCGAAATAACACCTTCCCAAAAAGCAGAAAATTGTGTTCCTCAGGTGCAAGGTAAGCTGCTTCTTTCATCTGTAAAAGCACCAAATAAAAGCTCTCTTAGGGCTCGTTAAGAATAGAGCATACAACAAGGAAAGAAAAAAAAATATGAAAGAGGTAAGGTAAGGTAAAAAGATATAACAAACATACGTCGTTAAAAGAAAATTTGCAAAGAAAGTTTAAGTGGAAGAGAATGTCACACTCCTTGGCAACATCGGGACTGTTGCAGTGAGGGAAATGTCGGTCTGTCTGAAGAAGCACGGTCTTTGGGGGTGAAGCATCGTGTTTAACTACATAGACATTCTTGTAACGGATAGTCAGTTAGCAGACAGGAATGAGCGTGAAAACATTTTTTTTTAGCAAAGTGTGAGAGAGAGAAAGAGAGAAGGATGTTGAGATGCAATGGCTACACAAGGCAGAAAAAACGTTGCACACAGCTTTGCCTGGAATAACTGAGAGAAAAAAAAAACAACAACACAGCCTCATACCAAAGAACATTTTTTAATGAAAGAAAAGTACTGAAGCTGCATCGGGACTGGTGCCAGGTATTTGTGGGAAGAGAATCCAGACCTGAGAGTGCCGCAGACTTCGTAAATCCCCGTAAAAATGCCGCGCGCGCTTTTAGGTCCGTTTTATCGGGTGTGTGTGACCCAGGCACCCCGGCACAGCCTGGCCATATCCCGGCTATGAGGACCAGGAATCATCTAATAGTGCCTTCCAAATGGGTTGTGGCTGTGGGGAAGTTTTGGGCCGTATTAAAGGTGGTGGCAGTGGTGGTGGTGGCATCGTGGTGGTAGTGTGTACAGAAGATGCCAGAATGGCGATTTGCAAATATTAAATCGTCGGGACAAAAAGAGATTAAAAAAGAAAGATTACAAAAAAGTAAAAAAAGTAAAAAAAACATACATATTATTAAAAGTAAAAATTGTTTTTAAATGTTTTCGCATTTTGTTTCTAATTTATGCTTTGGTATCGAAATTAAATAACAGAAAAACATTTCACGTCTTAAGTTAGTTTTTCGCTTAAATTTCATTCTCACCAAAAAAGATGCTGAACGACAACGAAACCTGAATTACTCCATGTAAGTACTATTTACATCGACTGACAGTCGGAGATTGCTGTTCGTTCCTAACACCTGTTGGAATTAATTGAATCATTTCGTCGTTCTTTGTGACCTTTGACTACTGCTGCTTTGATCCGAGGGGACATTATCCTTGTTTTGGTGGGATGTCTGGGTCTGGGGTACTCTCTTCACCCTTCTTGCACTTCACATTCGATTCGTGCATCTGTGATACGAGAGTCAACTGTCTTGTCTTGGAACAATGATATGACATCAGTGACCCTGCTTCGGTTTCTTCTCACGCCCTTTGACCTCACACGATCAGTTGTCTTCATTTGATGTCTGTTAAGCGTCTCTAAGTTCTGCAGACTGAATCATGATGAAATGACAACATTACTATACTGGAATTCTCATCCCCGTGAAATAATTGTTAGTTGTTTCTGAATAGAATTATTGGAGCAGTTTATTCACTCTAGTGTTGTTTTATTTACTTGAATCTACTTTTATTTTATAGTTGTTTACTTTTATTTTCACCAACATTCTTAACCTCTTCATCTCCACTTCCATTTGTTAATTCTGCTGCTCATTTTTAGAACTATTGTATACTCAACATTTAAATTTTCTCTCCCTCTTCCTTTAATGTCACCATTAATGCATTATCCTCATTATCGAGACACTTCATTGTATCTCAAGGGATGCGAACTGAAAGAATGTTTGGTTTTCAGATACCTTAATCTATCCCTAAGCACCATGAGAGGTTAGAAACGGGAATAAAAGCCAGCAATGACCAAATTCGAAAAAATACAGACCACTTTCTGTGCAAACTAAGTCTGGCATCACCATCTTCTCGATCAAACCACATTCACCAAGCAACTCAGCTTCCTGAGCAAACTCAAAGGATTACAGACAAGTCACAACTCACCTTCCTGAGCAAAGTAAGTCTGGCATCGCCATCTTCTCGACGGCGATGAAAGTTGGAGTCTGACAGCTGACTCCAAAAAAGAAAATTGAAGCCTTCGTGAAAAAGTGCTTTCAGAGACTCCAGAACATTTCAAGCATTGAATACAAACTGTTGTCTACCTCTGCAGCAGAGTAGACATCCATGCCAATCCTCAAGACCCTCTCCAGGCCACATTCAAGAGACGGAAGCTGTCTTGGTTTTGGTGAAACGACATGCCGCAACACTTTTGAAAAGACTTCTTCGTGACATGGTTGAAGAGGGAAGAAAGAAGCCCAGGAATGCAAATACTCCTCAAAGAGTGGTCCCCGTCTCGATTACCCATCCCTACCGTGTCTACCAGACGACAGACGACGATGAAGAGCTGCTTCGCCTCACCTACCTTCCCTTCCTAACCAAGGGACCAACTGTCTCTAAACGCCTGAAAAATCAGCGTGAACAAGAAGTCTCTTCATCTGTCTGTCAATTATTAAAGACTAAAAACATTTTCTGGTGGTTAGTGTCCCCCAGTGGAAGACGGGAGACGTGCAAGTCTTAGCGCCTGCACCGGGAGCTGCTGAAGGTGGGGACAGGAGAAGATGAGATGCTTTGCGCTCCCTCATCCCAAGTACACACCCTAATGGCCGTTTGCACAAAACACGCTCCCTGGCGGCAAGTTATGGCCCTTGTTATTAGTCGATCGACTGCTTGACGAGGCGGTCAGTCTGGCTGGGAGGCCGCCAGACGGCAGGGCGGAACTGGTCAGCACGTTCTGTCCTGGTTCCAGGCGCCATCTTGTCTTGAGGTTGGCGGTGTAAAGCGCTCGGCGGTTGTTAGTCGACATCTCCGATCCTTCTGATTGGTGTTTCATTTAATTTCAAGCTTTTAGCTTCAGCCGGGTGTTTCTACCTTTAATATTTTCTGTTCTTTGTGTGATCTGGTTTTCATTTCCCGCGCGTGTATATACGTCAGAGAGAGAGAGAAGGAAGAAAGAGCAAGACAGACAATTTTTTTGACAGAAACAGACAACATTTATTTTTCTCTTTTTAAATATCAAGTGCAGCAACGACAGAACTAGTGACAAATGTAGAAAAACCGACTTCATGAGTTGGTTGTTGTTTTTTTTTTTCTCTCCCAACTCCGATTACCTCAACAGGGGCTCATCAGTGAGCGCCTGCAGCATCCTCTCGTCAGCCTGCAGGTAAGGAAGGGCTGGTCTGTTTAGTTTCCATCAGACAGGGCTGCCAGACGCGACCAGACTGCACCATATTTTTTTTTTTAAATTCTTTTCAGACGCGAGTCTGGAGTCCGCGCTGCACGCGAAGAATGAGCACAGAACGAGCGAAGAACGAGCACAGCTGCAGCCTGTTGCCGCCCTGGTCCATAAAACACAAACACACGTCGCTCTCTGGAGAATGTGGGTGACGAAGGCACAACAGCCGCAACAGGTGATGAGGGGGAGGGTTGTGATGGTGGTGTGGGTGGGGTGGACAAAGGCATGTAGGTTTTAATCGGGAACATTAACAAAAATGGTTATTATCACCCACCCGGAGTACAGGCGTCTAATGGACTGCTGAATGAGTGACAGATTGAAAAGAGAGAAACGTGTCCCTCTTTGGTGGGTAGGACAAGGAAAATGTAATTATACCCAGCAGCTTCTATGACATCATCTACAGCCACCCTATTACAGCCTCCTACCCAAAGTTACTTGGGCGTCGAGTGACATGCCCACCAAACGCGTTGTTGACACTTTCTTCTTTCTTCCCTCCTTTTTATCGTGTGATAAATAAAAGAAAGCCCTGGTTATGTAAAAGGTGAAAAATATATGTGATGATGATTCGAGCAGAGAAAGGTCTAGCGGGGTGCAGTCTGCTTTCTAATGACAGGGTAGAGCTCAGTGTCAGATGGTGTTTGGCGAATTCCCTTCATCTTGTCTTGAGACACCTGCCAGACATTATCATGCGTTTAAAAGGTTACATCTGTCCACAGTTCATTGAGTTACGGTTCCAGTTCTTCCATTATCAAAAACTTTAGAACTTTTTCTATGAACAATCCAGATGTTACTGACCTTATTCTGTGAATGATAGTGTCGGTAGGTAAGTATTTTGAGAGAGTAAGAAATTTGAGAAAACTAACTTTTTCCGAGTCATCAGAAAACAATCGCTACCCGTTAGACCTTATGGGGGCTATCCCATGAATTCACTTCATATGTCCTCACTACCCTCCATGACAACTGGAGAACGGTCTTGTCATCAGACAGAAAAGTAAACGAGAATAAAAATATCATTAAATTCCTCATATTTACCAACTTACACTGATACCAGAAAAGCTATTATTTTCACTAATTATTTATACTACTGTAGAAATATTCTAATTTAAAACCTTTCGCGCATTTAGCATCAAACATAGTCCTTTTGTGGGACCTGGGTGGCAAGGTAAGATGTGCTTCCTACCATCGATGCTGCATGTTGAGGGATGCAGGGTAGCCGGGCAATGAGAGGCAAACAAGGGACACAATCTTGGTGCCTCCAGTGGCGGGGCTCGGGGTGGGGTGAGGGGGATGTTGTTTGACGATGAGCCCATCCAGTCAGACAGCATCAACTCGTCAGACGATGAGTGGGTTAGTGGCTACACCACGGCGAGGAAATGCTGGCGAAAATCAATACCCACCACATCAACGCACCCGGCAAAGAACTCTTTAGTATCCGATGCCGCTGCAGCCACCAGGCGGCGCTCTTTCTCCGCTTCCGGTATCTTTCGTGTTTAGCAACTCTTCTGGCTTCACCTTGGCAGGGCCGCAAGGTCAGCGAAGGCGAGAGGAGAAATAAGAAAATGGAAGCCTGGAATGACTAAGCAAACACGATCCGGTGGAGGGAGAAAGCAAATGAGATCCATGCACCATGCGATATTGCGGGAAGACACGAGGAGAGGAAGAAAGAAATGGGGTTCGTAAGAAATCGTGGACATTTCAGAGTTTATATTGCCCGAGGGATACATTGTGCTGTCCAAAATGAGCAATTTAATTTTTTTTCTCAAAATATTATCTGAAGGAAGAGGCTCACAGCGTTCTCTACGGTAATATGTGTTACAATCGGTGCATAATCATCGGAATTTGAAAATATTTAAGAAAACATCGATTTAGCCACAAAATATAAAACTCATATTTTCATCAATAAAGCAAGATCCATTTTTTTTTTTAACTGAGGTTTAGAAGTGCCTGCAGGAACATTATTTTAAAAAATCAATGGAGTATTTTTTGGAGTGTTCCGATGTTGAATGAAAAGATTCTTTTCCTTCTCTCTCTCCAGAAAGCAAACACAACATACAGTGTGATAATTTCTCTGCTCTCTTTCTCTCCTCACTATTTTGTCACTCATTCACTCAGGAGCAGGTAACCCTCAT
Organism: Pomacea maculata; assembly: GCA_004794325.1. Taxonomy (NCBI): domain Eukaryota; kingdom Metazoa; phylum Mollusca; class Gastropoda; order Architaenioglossa; family Ampullariidae; genus Pomacea; species Pomacea maculata. Next base: position 501,830 of record SRHC01003342.1, on the reverse strand, counting down.
GCACAAGACTCTATCTGCTCTCATTATTTCCCTTTGCGCATGCGCTCGGGTGCATGAAACGACAGTTCACTGGAGCGTGCACGCCGGAGAACGAGGTAGCGGGTGAGGAAGGGTGGTGGAGAGTGGTGGACGATGGTGGGTAGGAGAGTGGTGGAGGAAGAGAGTGATGACATTAACAACAGAGGCTTGAAGAGTGAGGAGGATGGGACAAAAAGAGGAAGACAGACGAGCACACACACACACAGATGATAGAGAAAAAAGTTGATGCCATTATTGTCATTGCCGTCTCCATTTGAGAATCTACCTCCTCTACTACCTCCTCCTCCTCCTCCTCCTCATCATCATCATCATAAAAATCAATGTCAATTAACAGCACACTCATACAAGCAAAATAAATGTTTCCTTGAGTGTGTGAATAGATAAGAAAGAATTAAAAATGAAGCTGGAATAGTCGATCAGTTTTTTTTTTTTTTTGATCCCTCTTCTGTCTCCTCTTCCGAGTGCACACAAACCCCAATCAACTTTCCCCATTATCACCTTTATAATTATAGCAGAGTGCCGGCTGTTGCCCGAATAGATGGACCGCTGAGTATAAACATTTATGAACTGCAGGATGGTACATGCATCACCGGGACCTTCACCCTCAGACTAAACACTCGCTGACCTCGCATTTTTCAGGCGCACTCCATGAGCCCTACTCCATGAGCTCACCCACATCCATCCTACCCTCGGTCGGTAAGAGCCATGCTGGTCTGCCTTAGCAGCACCCACCCCGACTCCTAACAACATTTTTATCAGCGTTCAGACAACTATCAGTTCTCTCGGGCGAGGCGCGGAAATATTCTCACTCTTCAAGATCTTGTCACAGCTGACAGCCATGTTGGGAAACAGGAGGCAGCGTGTTCGCTCGTTAGGCCTGCGATGTGTTGCTGGTCGTCTGGAACTACAGACGTCACATGGAATGTGTGCGTGTGCGTGCGTGCGTGCGTGCGTGCGTGCGTGCGTGCGTGTGAGAGTGTGAGTGCCCTTGTGTGTATGTGAGTGAGAGGGAGTGTGTGTATGTGTGTGAGAGTGTGCGTGCGCGTGTGTGTGAGAGAGTGTAAGAACGAGTGCGGTCGTGCGTGTGTGTTTTTTTGAGAGTGTGTGAGAGAGTGTGAGTGCATGTGTGAGAGAGAGATAGTGTGTCTGTGTGGGGTAGGGAGTGTATCTGCGTGCTACCTCTGTGTCATCTGTCACACACGGTCATACAGCAGATGAGAAACATTTATCCTTGCTGTCTTTGGTAATAAAAGTGCCAGAACTTGTCGTTATTCTCTAGTACGTGGCACCTACATCCAGACTGCAAGTACACTAGTACTTTGGGGATAGGATTCTACCTTCCCTTCATCTGTGTATGTGTGAACCTGTGTGTGTTCTTGCCCGCGCGAGCTCGTGTGTGTGTGCCTAGCTGCTCGAAGACAATAATGGCATTTTGTTTGTAGTTTGTATTTGTCTTACTTGTAAAGCGATTAAAACAAAGTATTTTGGAAAAGTGTTAGACAAATGCCGTTTATTGTTATTAAGTTTGAAAAGTTTGCAATCACAGCTATATAAAATATTTGCTGAACTTGATCAAACAATGGTGTGCAGTTGTCCTGTTAGGAAAGAACTTAAGACTCGAGTTCGCCTTTAACAGCCCAAACGACAAGCACGTGCTCGCTCATAAGGTAAGCTTTTATACGTCAGCATGAAATGACAAAGATAAAGGACACCGCCATGGTGAGCTACCTGTACTCTTTAACACCTGCATGTCCACATACCCGTGTTTGACACTCAGCACCCTGACAGGTCTGTGATGACGTGCTACTCACTTGCTGCCAGCTCTTACTTTTCACTCCCCAGTCTCGGACAGGGCGTGGTCAGTGTTCTTTGAAGTGGCCGCCAATGGCTTTGGATCCACTTAGCTCTGGGCACCTCTTGTTTTACGGGTAGCTTTAACATTACTTAGATAATTTTTCTTGTCTCGTGCAGAGTAAGTGAAACTCTGCGAGAAAGAGCGAGAGAGCAAAAACGAAAATGATTAATAAGTAATTATCAAAGATGTGTATACATGATTTATGTTTGGGAGCTGCACCAGCCTACACCTCCGATAACAGCGCTTTAATGGGAGTCTGGCAGCCACGTGATTAGACCAACGGCATCCCAGGCCTGAGGAGTGCAAACTACTCGGTTCGAGACCCATGTGGCAAAGTTCTTCCACTCCATTTCACGTACAGTGCAATGTCACAAAAGTTTTAATCTCTAATCACTAGATAAAACCCAGAGCAAGACACTACTCCTCACATGTGCACGAGTACCCCATCCGTTCTCGAGATCCATGCATATAAATGTTACCATGCAAAGAGGTCAACATGAAGATCAGGACCACACATGGCTTATAATATTCTTAAGATGTTGATATTACCACGAGGTAGGGTCCGTAATCATATAAACTTTGCTGTTTTCTTTGTCTTCCGCCCTGAAACCGGTCCAAAAAGTAAGACCATAAAAAAAACTCTGCTTGGAAGTCAAATAGAATTTCTTAGCCTGAACTCTTCACGACAGGCCTTTTAACAAGTAAATCTCTCTTACATAGAGCCACTCACCTCATATTCCCGAGTTTTTTGTGCGACACGATTCAGCCATCTCCGATGTTCTAATGGTCGCTTGTTGACGTTGACAAACAGCTCGTGCAACGGGACACCCGCCGGGTGCGCGATCCCACAATCCTTCGCTGGAAATCAGAAACCGCGTTTGTGTTGCTTGCACACCCCAGCTGCTGCTGACAAAACGCGATTATTCCGAGGTAAAATTGCGCCGAGAGGAAGCGTGAATTAAAAAAAGATTATGGAAACACAAATTGAAGTGAGAGAGAGAGAAGGAGGAGTGTGTGTGTGTGAGAGAGAGAGAGAAAAAAAGAAAGGTTGTAGTTTATACATATACTTGTGTGCAAGAGAGAAAGACTGTGGGATGTGTGTTTACACGCGTGTACGTGCGTGCGTGCATGAGCGAGCGAGCAGGTGACAGAATAATTTAATACTAACATTTTTACCTCCCTTCACATAGTGTGTGCGTCTGGCATGTGAATATCGAGGCTGTTATGTTTTAAATATTACAGTAGCATTGTCTCACGCTCTTGCACACATCCATCAAAGGCCTTCACTAATTAATGAGGCGCTGATTGTAATTTCGAGTCCACGCGCCTCTAACGCACGCATTCTCCTACTACTCTCGTGTCGCTGGAAGCCAAGAAATTGCTCTTTCTAAAAATGAACAAAAAAAGAAAAACCATGTCCATCTCGTTGGCACTTTGAGCGCCGTGAAGATGTCATTCCCTCGTTCCTGTCTGCAGTCCAGGACGGCAAGGCGTGATTGAATGATCATCACACCCAGTCACATTCCATTGTCTCTGCCGGGTGAGCATCGGGAATCGTCAGCCAGACAGGTCTCCCCCGTCCTTCCTACCTCTCCAGTTAAAAAATAATAAAATCCTAAAAAATCCTCCAAAAGTTGGCTTGGAGGGCTGTCATATTGCATCTTTCACCCAGTCCAATGTGGTGGTGGGATGATCCTGGCGTAAAGTGGTGAGAGCGGGACAGGGAATTATGGGTAATTGCAACAAAAGACAGTCGTGGAAAGGGAGGACAAAGAACGGGACTGCTTTTTTGTGATTGTGTCTGGTGGGTTTTTTTACCCTTTTGTTGAGAATCTGATGGACCTTAGCAGCTGGAGTGTTTGGTTACCCTTTTATAATGATTATTTTAATGATTATTTAATCGGAATAGACACAGAATAATAATTTTATTTTATTTTTGTTTTTTGTTTAGTTTAAGACACAAACAACTATTTCTATTGACTCATTAATGTAAAACACATTTAAGCAAATCAGTGCATCAGATCAAACATATCAAACATTTTTTTGTAAATTATTAACTTGCAAAAGGAAGGTAAATAAAATGGCAGGTAGCTGAAAAAAGTGTGGACATAGGTACCCCCAACAAACTTATTTCGCTTAAAATGTTGACTTGTGTTGACATACTTTGGTTTTTCATTATCTTAGATACAAACGGCAAGCATGAAAATATTCTTCTTTAAGTGACTCGTTGTTTTTTATATCTATCTCTCAGATGATCTCGTTACAATCACGAATTTTCGATCCGTTACAATAATGGACTGATGACATTCGCATTGGTTATTTTTCACTTGCTACATGTTCATGTATTTTATACATTCAAAACTTTCTAAACTCCTGTACTTACCTACACTAGTCGGTGCCCAGACCCTGGGAATATTGTTTTACCCCCGGACATCTTTGTCACTGCTTCACAGCTAATGTTTAGGGGCAAAACAACATCAGCAGGGGTAGGAAACCGCTTTATGACAACAGACACAAGATCCTTTCCTTTGCTTTTTCATGTTACCCCGGGGGCAACGACCAGCTCTCGCTTTATATTTATTGCCCGCTCACTTTCACAATCGCAGAAGTAGAGATATACTGAGACACTTGATAAATTTGTTGATGACAAATACATTTCTCAGAGTTAGTCTTATATTTTTGCTTCACATCGAAGATGTTTGACCACAATGATCACAAACTTCGGTCATTGTTCGCATCCACAGGGAGACAAAAAAGAAAAGTATGTGCATATGGAAGTGTTGTATCAACAGCATCGTATTACTCGCCAGGACCAGTTAATCTCCCAATCACATCAGCACTGAATAATTTAATGTCACATGTCACGAATGAGTAATGTGGGTATCACGCACGAGACCTGAGTAATGTCAAGATCACATGCTAGCATTGAGTAATCTCCGTATCACAAGTGATGAAAAATGGCCACAACTGAGTCACGTGCCAGTGTGTGGAGCCGTATTAACACTGATTTATGCTCAGGATTTTTCTTACAGTTTCGCTTTTATATGAAGTGCTGCAGGGTGTATGAATTCTGGACTTGTTATGTCTTTTTGAATATTGTAATTTGCTTGTTCTGTCAGCTGAATATGTAATGAATTTCTGTCAAAAGGATGCTGTGTTCCATGGCCTCATGACCAGGTCGGAATAAATCAGATACAAGATGGCAGGACAGTCGGTAATATTCATCATGTTCGTGTCAGGTCCACATACAAAGAATGGAATAGTTAAGTACCCCAGGAGTCATCGTAACCAAACAGCTGAACCCTGACCTGTATCATCCTTCCAAAAAATCATATGCAAGGCTGAGTCTCTATGGTACATTCTAAACCTAAATATTCCATTTCTGAACACTTTTCTGTTACCAAACTTGAATGAGTTCTAGAGTGTTGAAACATGTCTACACAAAGGAACCATTCACCATTGAATCATCCTCTTTGTTATTATTGAAATCTCGTTTTTTCGCCAAGCCTTGAGTTTTCACCAAGATCACAATTGAAGTTCGTCCTCGTAGTCATCCGTGGAGAAACGAAAAGACTTAGTCATACAGTGTCCTGCCAGTACTTACATCGCTTGATTACCTTGTGATCCCACAACTGAGTTCTCAGCATGGTGTTCAGATGATCCCCCCAATCCCTCCCCCCACTATCCCATGCTAATTCTTGTCCCTTTCAGCTCACGTCTGTAGGGCAGAAATGCTAGACAGACAGGGATACAGAGAGAAAAAATGTAATAATCCACAGGAAGTCGATGAATAGTTCACGGTCCGCTGATAGACTGCAGAGCAGACCTCAACCCAACCCGCAAAGCCCTCCTCCTTCCCTCCAAACCTTTAGTCATTTTTATTTTCCAACGTCTGGCTCGGCGGGGATCTGTCTCCTCCGGCACCTGATATACTTGCCAAGCTTGAAAAGTTTGTAGTGTGGCACGACCTCCGAAACAGCAAAGATGGCCTGGATCCTGAACCTCAACGACCAACAGGAATAAAAGACCGACAAACGATGCGTGGAGTGAAAATATGTTGACAGACCGGTGTTGTTCGAGCCAAGAAAACTTTTGTAACAGAATTATGAATGTAAAGTCTCATGAATAATGTAGACTTCTACCGAAATAAATTTTAAATAATTCATACAATTTTGAGACACTTATTTGAAGTACCATGCATTTATTTTCAATGTGGTTCTTTGAAAGAATTTTTTTGTGTTTATTTACTTTTCAAAGTGAAGCAGCGAAGCACATGTCCAAGCAGGCACGCTTACAAGCACACCCAAATAAATTTCTTGAGATAAGGGTATGAATGACGCAATTGTAGGATAAGCTTCCAGTTGGTCCGGGTAGTGAGTGATCTTTACTTACAGAACTATGTGTGAGTGTGTAATTATTTCTTACTTGATCTAGTCGACGAGCGACGATAGCCATTATGTTAGACAGACAAATCTCTCCCGTCAGGTCCTTTGTTGAAGATGGAATGTCAGAGCGTTCTTTACATGCCATTGAAGTGAACGTGTGTGTGTGTGTGTGTGTATACGTGTGTGTGTGTGTGTGTGTGTGTACGTGTGTGTGTACGTGTGTGAGAGAGAGAGACAGTATGAACACGTCTCCTGTTTCAACAAATTGCCATTGAGACTCCATGTCTCCCTCGGTCAAAACGAGAAATTCATGATCTTCCCGACTCGGATCCCACACGAGCTGGCGGCTGTTGTCTCGAGTTTCCTGCCGCCACTGACTGCGGTCGTCAATGGCTTTTCATCGCGCGCAACATCAACGCAGATATCAACGGTGTCGATGTTGGCGCTGCTCGCGGTGGCATCATACTGTGAATGGTTCCAGAGCCCTCACTTTAAGGTGTTTAAATCACGATAAACAGAATTTTAAACATTCCAGTCCTCCATAGACTAGGGTCTCTACGGGAAGCTTGCGATAACGAAGATATAAAGTTACAGTCACGTGACTATGTGCTCACGATTTCCCTATTTTCCCGCTTTTTCCCACGCACGCACGCACACATAGACGTGCACATGCACGCAAGCATTAGTTCGTGCAGCCATGCAAGCAATTAAGCAGAAAATTATCTTTCTTTGATGTGAAGAACAAGTAAGGCTGTGAACACAATAATGTCTTCCTTGTTACAACCTGGAGACTCCGCCATCGAGGTGACTCGAGAAAGTAAGGGGGCTTTGGGGTGGGCCATCAAAAACCCAAGAAGTACGCCTGGTGGCAAGCCAAGGGAGACAACTCGGTGCCACAAGAGAACCTCGGTGATGGAGTGGCGACGGCCAATAGTCGTGACAAAATTTCCAAGCAGGAACTCTTGAGAAGGAATGTTAGTAAACCGTCCTGGAGGCCTCCTCCATCACTGTCTTGCGTCTTGGGCTGTGGAAGTTCGGTCTGCATGAGAGGAAAAAGATGATTGGTTTCCTGTCGGAGCGAGCATGACTGATCTGAAAGCCCCTTGGCTGGGATGACGTCTTCAGCATGGACAAGAGCCAGGTGCCAGGAAGAAGCGGTTTCATTTGACGTTCCAAAATTAAAGGAGGGATAACTCTTGAGAGAAAGGAGGGGAGAGCAACAGGCTGGCAGTAAAGTAAAGAAGCAGGGAAGGAGTAAATTGAAAACGAACGGGTACAAGAAAGAGAGCTGAGAAGATATAAAGACTACGAAAAAAGACAAAGAACAGATTTTGTCTTACAATGGGAGTTGGGTAGGAAACGGTCGTAATGATGACATACTGTGTAAGCTGTTTAGAAAGCCAGGACATTGATATGTAAGTGCCGTTAGGAGAGCCGGTGTTTTGACACTGCAAGTGTAGATGGTTATCTAGGAGAGCGATCTGCACTTGCCTCAAACAAAGATGTGGATGCCGCTTTCACATGACACTTTCTTCCAACAAAACCTGACACCGATTTTGCTTGCAGAGGACTCTCGCTTTGGACAAAACAATTGAATTGATTAGGCGATAAAGACAAAACCAGGAAACCATTATATGCTGCGATAATTGTCCGATATTTCACCAGATCACTAGTTTTCTGCATCTTTTGTTTGTTTATATTTTTGAATCTGCACCCGCGGAACAAAAGAAAATTAAATTTACATACACTGACAGTTTCAATAATCTTGCTAGGTGAAGAACTCTTTCTTCGATTTTATTCATCCATTTGCTTACTCCTTCTACGTCTCTTAATGTCTCACACCCGAAAATCGTCCATTCATTCATTAATTCTTTCATTCCATCATCATCCACCACCGACGACGTGACAACGAGCCAGGCCTTCGTTCCAATCCACTATTTCATTCTGTCGGGCTCACTCATCTTACCACTTCTCAAATCCGATTCGGATAGGACTAAGACCGACAATGGTCAGAAAGAACATGATAAACACGAGTATGTGGACACCTGTCGATGGCTCGTGGGACCCCCACTGAACAGCGAGTGAGCGAGCAGACAAGAGGTGGACGCAGTCGGCAGGCTGTCAAAGGAGACAGGATGAAGAACCAACAGAGCGCGACAAAAGGCGCAGTCGAGCATGGGGACCGGCAGTTTCTCGTTTTCAGTGAGATTCTTGAGAGAGCGAGGGGTTGGGGTGGAGGACCCTGCGGGACTGCATGCTGAGAGTGTTGACTGATACCTGGAAGTTCTATTTTTGTGTCGTTGATGATGTCAGTCGGAGGGGCACGGAGGGAACGGCTGCTGAAGGGCAACGGCATTGTTTCCTCTGTCCTTCTCAGTGTGACCCATCTGACTGTCCTAGACAAAGATCATGTCCTTAACTTAGCGAATAGCCAAGTTCTGTATCTCAGTGTGTGTGTTTGTGAATGTTTGCCAAGACAGAATGGACAGCGAAAAAACAGAGAGAGAGAGAGAGAATGTGGGCTCGAGAGGATGAGAGAGAGAATGAGAATATGAGAGAATTAACAGGGCTTAGAAAAGAATGCTGTCTAAAAAATAAAACAAAAATAATGAGCACGCTACAGCACATCACACTTTGAGCTGGCATTGATCTGCAGACACAAAAGACCACCTTCCATGGCTGCAGATGGAGATTAAAATTAAAGTATGAGTCAACATCCTTCACGACATCAAACTATTCATCTGCTAGCAGGCGAAGAGGTCAGGAGGTCATATCAGAAGGCACCATTCTGATTTTCTGACATGTGGCGGAAACATTTGAAAGAGCAGACGACTTGAAGTGTCCACCTGAGACCTCTACAATGAGTACCCACTAAGTGGCCTCCCTTTGTGTTGCGCACGGGGCAGCGGAAGACGTGGAACACGACGAGGGGAATAAAAAAAAAGATGGTGCCCATCGCTGACGAATCGGGTTGGAGAAGGGAGACAATCATTTCACTAAAAATAGATTGTTGTTTGTTTGTTTCTAATATTGTCTTTCTCAAAATACTTTCAAACAACTTTTTACTTTTTCAGCCTTTCCTTTCATCTCAATATTCTTTCGCACGAGAAAACCCTGTTCACATATTAACGTAGGTGTCGACTCCAAAAAGAAATTCACAGACAATCCTCTCTTTTTACCACGTGGGTGCAAAGTCTGTAAATATTTGGTCGCGAACATAGAATTTATTTTATCGGCTTCCTATATTTATCAGGCCATTGTGAAGTCTGCACCGCACATGCGCGGTTACGGAACCACCCGATACAATCACGGATATGACGTCAGAGGTGACACCCAGTCAACAGTCACCCTACTCCCACTCCCTGCCATGTTTACTAAACTAAGGAACAATGACTAGCGAGTGGGCTCGCTGTACCACTCCCCTCTACCGACTAAATTATAGTCTCTGGTGACAGGCACGACTTCCACAGTCAGGACAGTTTAACATGGCGACGGTTCGGCTCCCCTCCCCCTCCTGCGTAAAATACAAAAAAATTAATAGGATAGTTTTGTAAATTTGAACAACATAATAGTTTATCTTTGAAGGTGTCTTTGGCGGCGAATCTAGGTATATCTTGGGTCATGTTTAGCTCTGCACCAGTCCATTGTTCACAAGTATTGAGAGTTCAGTGCTGTGTGGCTTGTTGGGCAGGTCATCGGGTACTTCCCTTGGAGAGCCTTAGTCACGTGGTTGATGCTGAAACAGAAGAGGAGAAAACAATTTTTCCCGTCAGATATCACCAGTTATTTCTTTCCAGAACTCTTCCTATTACCTTTCTCATGTCTGCCACTAACTTTTGCAGAAACCGTTGGGAGATAATTATGTGGAGAGAATTTAGGATTGTTTAGTGGTCGTTAACTGAAGACAGTGATGTTCTTTGCATAAACATCAAAAGTGATATATATCTCTCGAAACATCACCATGCCATGACCTGAGGGTCAGATGGAGCATCAGCCAATACCTCGACCTTCTCGATCTGACGATTGATGTTGCTTTGCGATATCTGAAGACACTCAACTTTTTATATTTTTTTTACTAACAACAATACTATGATATTGTTTTTGAATAATTCAGCCGTTTTCTCAAATGATGTTTTGAAATAATGGTGTGTAAAATTAGCTATACATAAAGCTGAGTTTATTTTTCGTACTTCTCAAACTTAACTTATCAAAGCACCAAATGCTTAGTCTTGTTATGTTAGGACGGTATTGTATATACAGGTGAATGCATATATGTATTTGAGTATGCACTTTTGTGAAAAAAATAATACTTTTAAGTATAAATGTTAATATGTATATTGTGAAATAAGTGCATCAGAAGTTAAAATGCACGGTCTCTCTCTCTCCTGATGTTGGCGGAGCAGAACAGTAATCGGTGAAAGGTCGGGAGCTCACACTATGACGATGAGAGAAGAGATAACAGGTAGGCGATGAAAGGTGAAGACGGCTCCTGCTGACGTTGCGCCCCTACCCTGGGGGCATGACCGGCATCAGTGCAGTCACCTGACACAAAGCTATATCTTTGAAAGTCATCAGCACATTACAACAACATAATTCTCCTCTTTTTCTTTTTTTTAATTTTTCTTTCTGTCGTCTTCTTCTTTCCTTCTTTATCTATCTTCCTTTTTTTCTTCCCTTTCTGTTCAACAGAAATTCTTGCCTAATCGAATAGTCCACAAAAATATGGCATTTTTTTCAAGTACTTCTTGCGTCGGCACGAGATTCTGTTCGGTGCCAGAGGTGATGGTAATGGTGAGAGAAGTGGTGAGTGCAATGCTCTGGAAGCTCGGGTGAGGAGTTTGTTTTATCAGTGGATTTGGAGCGGTGCACATTCATCTGCAGTGCTGACAGCTCAAGACTGAACTCTAACCTCAAAAATTTACATCAATCGTCGGTGAAAGTTTTAGCCGTTACACATAGATAATCTCTTGGTGTGTGTGTGTGTTTGTGCGCGCGAGTGCGTGTCTGTGAGAAGAGCTGATCTGGAGGATATTTCAAGTATAGCTGATGCCAGGATGTATTACATTCCAGACCACTCTACATTCTGCCTACCTCATACTCGTCCAGACGCATTCATCCTCCAAACATGCAGCGCATCCCAGCATGCAGCATTAATTACATTGCTGTTTGTTTGCTCTCTTGGCGGAGTCTTGGGATATAAAACATAAAACCTAGACGGAAACACCGGACAGCTTGAACTAATGGGACCAGACGAATGAAAGAATGTAAATTGGACTCGAACATGAAACAGCTGGAACAGATTAGTGAAAGAACGAGTAAAAGAGAAAGGGAGGGTCACAAGAAACATACGAGATCAAACGAGGGAAGGTACGGGACAAGGATGGTCAAGAAGACAAGGAGAGAGATGCAGAATTTAACTAAACTTTCGTTTTCGATGATAATAAATAAGCAGTAAGGTACTGTGGAGTATATTTCTCACATTAGGTGACTGTAATAACATCCAACAGGCAATGAAATGTCAGACAACACACCCTCCAAACAAACAAACAAACAAACAAAAACACACACAACCAAACACACACACAAACAAACACACACACACAAACAAAAGCAAACAAACAAACAAACAAACACACAAACAAACACACACAAAAAAACAAACACACACACACAAACAAACACACAAACAAACACACACACAAAATAAACAGAAACAAACAAACAAACAAACAAACACAGTTTCTGTCTTTTGAAGCAAATTATAAAGTACTAACGACTGCTACCTCCCACTCTTTTGCCAGTTACCTCCCTGCAAGTACCCGGCTCGTGCTTCACCCAGTGAACCGTAACCTCCATTCGACACGGTCTCCGGGTGCGAGAAACTTTCCATGGGCGGGTATGACTGTGCATTCACTAGCTTTGCCAGGTAGTATTCCACATTGCGACAAGTCAAGAATTATTTGACATGACATCAGAAAGTAAGTCATACCTTCCAGTCTTTTATTTTCTAAATCAGTCAAGCGAACTGCCGCTACTCATCTAATTCTGACGAAGCCAAGCAAGTGCCGATATCTGTGAGAGGAGGTAATAAGGTGGAAGGTGGCGCCAGAGGCACTCGTGCTGGGCTCATTAAAGAAACATTAATTACCTATAAAACTAACCGACTCGGAAGCCAGTGCAGTCGAAATCCTATTTGATCGTCTCGGGAGGGGGTAGCGAGTTTACCCGTGATATACCTGACAAGGTGTCTGCTTTTAGAAACGAGGCCGACAGGGAGATGTTCTTGTCAGCAGACGGCGCTGATAGCTGCAACAGGTGGGCTGGTGGCCAAGATTCCAAGCTCCCATTCCACCTTGCCATTGTGGCCCACTTGCAAGATGGAAAATGTGTAGGGGTCGGGTGTGGTGGGGTGGGTGTCGTATGGGTACACGGACTTTTCGCCGACGGACTTTTTGCCGACCGGCGTTTCGCCGCCGGACGTTTCAGCGCGGGGCACTTCATTTCGGCATTTCACTCGGGACCTTTAGCCGAAGTCAAGTGTGTGACGCCCCTTAGCTCACACATTTCTCTCGCCATTGTATCAATGTATCAGTGAACTCTCTCTCACTATCCCTCCTCATGTGAACCGTTAGCTCACACATTTCTCTCGCCATTGTATCAATGTTTTTTCTCAAAGCTGTTGCGCATAATCTGTGACAATCAAAGTGAACTGTCTGTGAAGTCTGTGTGTAAAATTTGTTTGAAATAAAGAATTATTGAGTAATATAGTAGTTACTTTCATTCTTTGAGAAGTAAGTAAGCTCTCTCTCTCTCTGACATAATGCGGCGAAACGTCCGGTCGACAAAACGTCCGCACACGGTCGTATGTTGGTCACAAACGCAAGTGAATAAAACTTCAGTTACACATTCCAGACACTGTGCTTCCCAGACATACCTCTGATTTTTTTTTTTATTCCAATTGTTTATATGTTTATTGCCAGTTTATAAGTGATGGCAAGTAGACAATTGTGATGGATACAACGTTGCTTTACTTCCTAACTCTCTGAAACACACAGATGTGGTTTTATTCGTTTCTCTATGACCCCGGGTGAACATCAGTAAAGATAATGTCTGATCAGCAATCTAGCTTGATTGCCAAAAGCAAAGCACAGATTTATGCACCGTGCGTTTGGTGATTTAAAAAAAGGAGTAAAGATATTGGGGCCTACAGCCTGGGGGTTGTACGGACAGTGAATGAACATCAGCAGCATGTGGAAGGAAGGCTGATCCTTACCAACCCTTGCGCAGTCTATACCACCCCAGATAAACTACCTCTCCCTTTTCTTGTAAATAATAGGTGTGCAAAGCAAGTTTTCACAACCCAGGCCGATACAGGCTTGGAACCAGCAACCTTTCGCTTCACACACGTGACGCTGATCAAGAGATTAAACTTCTTTCTCACAGAAGCTTTCATAGCAGCGTGCTAACCCAACCCTACCCCTCACCCATTCAAAAAGTTTTAAATCGAGAAAAAGTCATAAAGAAGGAAGGAAATATGCTGTTCATATTTTTCCAAACATCAGTCCTTTGGTTAGACTCTTCGTACCAACAGATACCGTTGACCTGTTTCAGTTCAAGGGACGCAATTTTCGCAGTCAGCGAGTAGCGGTTCGTGGGCAAGGCTAAAGGCCACGTGATGCGGAGAACATCAACGGAAGTGATGTTCCCGAAGTGTAGACGATAAGACCATGTTTGCCATGATGTTTCCCTCTCCAGCTTGTGATTGATTATTCACCACCAATAACACAGATGGCGCTGCGCTCCTTTACACAGACACACGTGACCACCTTGGTGCAGGCTGAGCTAGGGATTTCATGGGGATAATCGCGTAATGAATAATTACACATATTGAATAGCATCCTACTCACATTTCCCTTTCATATATTGTTATTTATACTCTTCTTGAAAGAAAGAAAGGAAGCATATAATATCGGCAACAGGAAGTAGACAGATGGACAGACAGAATGATCGGTATTTATGCAGACAGGCCGGAAATTTGATTTGTATTGCTGCTGAGGTATTCCCCCCTGAAAAATAATCAAAAACTCGATGTTTTCATTTTCTTCATCCATCAAGAACCTTTTAGCTTTCATTCTATCAGACATCGCGACACAGTTAAGTGCCATTACAGGTCAGAATGTTTGAAGTCTGTCTGTCTCTGGTACCCGAATAGTGACTTGAGAGGTTTACAATGGCAGGCAACCAGCAGTGTGCTTTCCTTGAAAAAAAAAATGAAATCCGAGGGTAAAAACAAGATACACACAAGCCCAGGGATAATAACATAATTCTTCAGTAGTGCTCATCATTAAGAAGAAAAAGCCTCAGTCGTTGGCGCAGGTCGTGGGATGCATTAGTTCTGTCCATTAACAGTGTCTCAAAGACATCCTACCTGGGCTGTCACATCCTACCTGGACTGTCATGACACTATTACCTGTGTCGGGCGAGAAATCATCTCAGCAGGCCACTCGCACCGCCTTGTCCCCTCTGCAGCGTGTTATGCATACGAACAGACAATTATCGCCAGACGAAGCAGCAAGGTTTACGATGATAAAAGGCAAATTTGAAAATCTGACAAGGTTAGAAGAAATGCAATCACCAGTGAGAGAGAGAGTTGTGTGTGTTTGTGTGTGTGCACGCGAGGGCGTGTTAGTATAGCATAAAACACCTATTTCCCTCATCACCACGACGACGACGACGACAACCACCACCACAACCACCGCAGCGACCCTTGTAGTCGTGAGAACGCAAATGAACCAAGTGTGAGAGGCACAATTATAATATACCAACATAATGTTGGAATCAATATTGAAATGTCAGTGTAATTGTGTCAACCTTTGTAGGGAAAGGGATCCGTGTACGATTATTACGAGTGACAATTTTAAAAAACGGCAGGTTAATGATTGTAATCAATGAATGTTCCGATGATTTCCTCCAAACAACCTTTCTCGAATAGTCTTAGGTGTACGAAAAAATTGCTAGGTAATGGCTTGTGGGTGCGAGTTTGCAACGCCTCCACCTAATAACCATAAAAGGATGTAAGACGATGCACAAAGGGGAAAATGTCAAGGGCATCAAACATTTAGGAAAAACCAAAGTGAGGGACCAACTTCAAAAAAAGAGGACTATTTTGGGCACTCGGTTCTATTCCCGTCACCAGCTTCACAACCTTCACACGCGATAGCAAGAGGATGGACCTGCTGAGCCACTCATTCTCCTCTGCACAGGTCTTGCAGTCTGCCGGCAGCTATTCTGGAATCAAATTTCTCTCATCTCAGCAAAAAAGTTGTATTAAAACACAGGCACAATGCGCTCTCAGGCGTCAGCGGTTTCGAATTGCTGTCAGGTTATCACCCCCTTGCACACCAGACGGAAGTGACGTCACCACACCAGCCTGACCTAGTTGCGAGGATGGCTGAAGAAGGTGCAGGAAGTGAACGAGGGCGCGAGTTGCAGTTTCAAAGACCTGCAGCCCCTCCCACCTCCTTTACAGTCAAGTGTCGGTCTTGCTGCCACTTCGCCCCCCGGCACCTTCGTCACTTCCTGTCGGCCGGCCCTTACACCTGGTTCTTTCTGTCTCTCATTGTTTGGTTTTATTTGTTTTGTTATGTTCTACTTTTATTTCTTACTGTTGAAGTACGATTATTTTTACTTGTTATTTTTTCATTTTTAAAAATTTTTTTCTTACTCTTTCATTTTATTTTTTCGTTTCTTTGTTTCTTTGTTTGTTGGTGGGTTTATTTGTTTGTTTCTTTTTTTATTTTTTTCTTTCTTTGACGCATACAGTGACAAGCATCAACTGTTGTAAAAGAAATCAAATGCTGTTGTTGAAGTAATGAAGTGGCTTTCATCTAAGATAATCGGAAGTAGGGGTGGTTGTGGGGGAGGGTTGAGGAGAAATGAAGAGAGGAGAGATAATCATGAAGGTATTATCGGTGCAGTTGTCCTGAGCGTTAGATGACACTGATAAGAACTAGCAGCATTATCTGTCAGCTTATCAAAGGCTCTCGTTGTAAGCGCGCAGCGGAGTGCATCAGGGCGTGAAATTGCCAAAGGACGCTGGGAGAGCCAGGATAGTCTCCCTTGTCAAGGTTCTCACTGAAGCGAGTCCATCACGCGTCGCCACCTGCTCGTGTTCACCACAGTCACGCTTGACCTGTTAGTCGACTGTGTCCTCATGCTGCGTCACTCACGGTCGTCACAGGTGAGAGAAACACAAGGACACATTTTTATTGCTTCAAATAAGTTGCTTACAGCAAGAGAAGCAAATGGGAGAAGGAGAGAGAGACAGAGCCTTGTGACAAACCTTCGCATAATGAGTACTTATGAAGTACCCGGGGTGAACACCTTCTTCCATCTAGATGCTCAGTCAACATTAAATGACAAGAACGATAACACAATAATGTATTCTGCTTCCTCCCTCCTTCCTTTCACCGCTACATCTACAAACAATGAAACACACCTCAATCGGTCGCAAAGGTTCCAGGTAGTTTGCTTAACTGTCTGATGTAGACTCTTTTTTTTTTAAGCTTAACATCCATTTTCTCGTCGTTTGACATGTATTTTATTTAATTCTTTATTTCCATCGGGAATTCTTGCATGCGTGGCGAGCAAGTGCGATTGTGCGCTGTGCAAGCCGTCATATGTCATTACTATTTGTTGTTATTTATTATGTTGTTATAATGCGAGGATGAGTCAATATTTATCCACAGTTCAACTGCATTTGTCTTTCTGTTGGCAGCACTGTCGGCCCAGTCCTGAAATATGATCACAGGAGGTAACAAAAAAAAAAAAA
>SRHC01003342.1:468301-484705 GCA_004794325.1 Pomacea maculata | reverse complement strand
AAAAAAAAAAAAAAAAAAACAGTGTTCGTTGTAGCGAGACGATTATTGACAGGCTGAAGCCTGCGATTCAAAGAAAAACCATGGAAAGGCATTGTGTTGTTGCATAATGATTGTATTGTCCACCACCACTACCACCACCACCACCACCACCACCACCACCACCACCACCACCGTTGATCAAAGGCTGTGAATCGCCATAGATTATCATTTCTCTAAAGTTTTGGTTAGGATACAGGATCACCGAGTAAGAAAACAATTTTGTAGAATGAAAAAAGGAGGAAAAAAAATCTGCCTTTGTACATTTTAAAAGTTACTTGTGCTAGACACTCTAAACTCTGTTCTGCAATATTTACAGCTTTTTAATGACTGAGTCACTTGGCAAAGTCCCTAAAGAAACTTCATTTTCCCTCAGAGAAAAATATTCTGAAGTACAACTTGAATATCTTTTTCAATTAGTTGTCACCAACGTTCACAACATGAAACAAACAACAAGGTAGAATTAATCAAAAGCTTGCCATCTTGCAAGCAACAGCTTTTCTTTTATTTTGATTATTTTGCTCTGAAATCAGTTTCCGTGAAAAATAAAAACCCGATGAAAAATTAACCGTCAAAAGTTTCTTAAAAGGTGAAAATGGAAAAAGAAGGAAAATGAATGGCTGCCAGACTAGAGACTGATTGTTACGACAATAGCTCTTCGATAAGTAATGAGCATGTGCTCCTGGAAGCAGAAGTAACAAACTCGAAAAAAAAGTAAAAATTTACAAACATTAATTATAGGCAAAGTTCAGAGACGCAGAAATAATGAAGATTTGTAAAAATCTCCAAAAGACTACAAATGAAGAACAGGAAAAATATGCTCACGGATATAATAATAAAAAATAAATGGACATTAGATACATGTCCACGAAGAAATCTTCAAACAAGAAAGAAGATGCAAATGAAAGCATCAGCGGAATCTGTTCCACAAAATAAGTGTGCGTGCACTGTCTGACACAGACAGGGGAGGGACAAAAACATGCAAATTAATTTTACATTTCGGTTCTTTCATCTTGTCGTCAACTGAGGACAGAGTTTAGGCAAATTAATTATACTTTGCAGGTCTTTCATCTTGTCATCCACTGAGAACAGAGTTTAGCCAACGCCCTGAGTAGCACGCGAATGATTTCCTTTATTTCCTGCGATGTCAGCAGTCGTAGCTTGGCAGTGAACTTTTACAAAGATCAAAGTTTGTACAAGACCTTCCACAGAACCTTTTCTGGACTTCTTCTTCAACGTACTTTCTGTAGACCTTGATGAGAATATTAACATTACATAACATTTTCATCTGTACCATTCTCTAACAAACATGTCACAAAGATGTAATAAACTTGTAACACATCTTACTTTTGAAATAAATGTTTCCTTTGTTTGCCTTTTTTTTTTTTTGGTTCGTTTGCTTTTTTGTTCTTTTGACTTTTATTTGTTTTCTTTATTCGTCTATTTCTTTTTTTGATTGTTTTATTTTTATTTCTTATTTATGTATTTTCGATTTATATTATTTTTGCGTTTTTCTTTTTTCTTTATTTTTTTTATTTTTTCTACTGTTTTTGGTTTAAATTTTTTTGCTTTCTTTCGTCCTTCCTTATTTTCAATTTCTGCTTTTTTGTTTTGTCTTGACTTTGCTTTCTATGTGCCTTCCCTAAGTGTTTTTCTTTCTTCTACATTCTCTCTCTCTCTCTCTGTTTTTTTAATAGTTTGCTTAATGTTTTTCAGTCATTCCAGTTGCCACTGTCAGATGTGTAGATGAACGATGTTATAAATGACAGTAGGAAAGATGAGACTCCCTGTGTGTGCGGCGAATCGTTTCATGCCACCAGAGCGTAAAGCCAGGAGAAAGACTACCTCCGGGAGAGTAATGTCCTTTTTTTTACCTGCCCACAACACACAAACAGCAAACTGCTTATTTCAACTGCTACATTGTGAGAACATGATTTACATGCCTTAGCTGTGGGACATCTCCCGCCGTCCTTGTCCAGCAATTCCAATGTCAAGCCGATGGACAAAGGTATGGTATTTAGAGACTAATCAGATCCTTGTAAGCCAGATGACCAAATGACTGTCTACACAATAAGGTTAATGTGGGCAACAGAATGGACAAAGCAAGATCTCTTCTGAACCACGACAGTTTTGCGCCGTTTCTAAAATAGGAATCTTCCTAATGTCGAAATTGAAGATGTCCTTTGACCTGTGTCACGAACTGACCTTTCTTCTCTTGTTCTAGAACTTGACAGTAATTGTGTTTTGTGTGCCTGCCTTTCGTTAAATTCAATCCACAAAAATTCACAAAATCAGTCTTGAAAGCTAATCTGAATGAAAGATTTATAAATGATTGTTTTTAGTTCATCGAAGACAACAAATTATGAAATAGAAGCGAAAAAAAGTTGCGAGGTCTTGAACACCTGCAACACTCGGATTGTCTTACGGTGACAACATTTGAAAAGAATATTATTATCCAGACAGCAAGACGAACAGTACACGATAGACGCGAGGAAATGCGGTTTCTACCTGTGGAAATGTCTTAAAGGAACGACCACCTGTCACTAGTACAAAGCTATTCACATCCCCTCAAGAGATTCACCTACATTTGTTCACAGCCCTTACAAAGCTTTTAATCACTCTAACAGACAGACCGGGACAGACAGACGGAATTTCAGAAATACAGGAATTAACTAAAGAATAGGTAGATAGATAAGTAAACAGGTGAGTAGATCAGGTATCAGTGTCGAAACAAGAACCACCACCACCATGCTTCATATTGTTCACGCATAACTGCGTTAAATGTTGATGGAAAAAAAAATCGTGCAAGAGAGGTGTCCTCTACCTGTCCTCACAACCTCCCCCAGTGTGTGGAGCAGACACGTAGAACTTTTACTATCCCTGGGTAGCCGCTGTCGGGTGGTAGTCGCGGCACTAAAGTACACAGGACGTGCCGGTAGCAGCCCCACCTGTGGGTACAAGCCACCCACCTGACATCAGTAGCCTGATGGTCGCTCGGCAAATAATTGTAATGGACTCCACATTGTGGAGGGACGCGCCGCTCCCGTGATGGCCAAGTGTGAAGGCAAACACATCCTGCGAGGCTTTTGTGTCCGAGAGAAATGTTTTTTTAAAGAGTCATGTGAGCACGCATCTTCGACTGCTTGGGAGAGAATATTCTCTCGTGTGAACACGCACGAACACATGCACACACGCGCTCTTACGTATGGACAGCTCAGATACGATCTGTCAAATGGATGTTCTGTCTGGCCGGGTGTCTGTCTGGATGGCTGCCCACCTGTGTGTTGGAGGTGTTAAGTACCACGCGTTTGCCATCAAATATGTGTGGTTCACTTCTCAGTCAGGACTAAGAAAAAAAACTTTTATTCAGTAAAATACTGTGTATTTCATCACTTAAAGATGTCTTGTACTATCTTTCCATCTCTCTCTGTTCTCTCAATATCTCGATATCTTTGTTGAATCTTCTCTATTTCTCTCTTCTTGTGTCTTCTCTCCATCCCCACAATTCTTTTCTCAAGAGTCACTTAAACATGTTTATTCTACAGTGGGATTGGGATCGGAATGATGTTCCCCTTTGCTGTTCCATCTTTTATTCTATCTGCCACTTTCTTTCATTTCTCATTTCCATGAGTGTCTCTAATAGCATGCACATCACGCAGTCTCTCAATCCAGTTTTTATATCTAACTTTATCTCTAAATGCACATTTTCTAAACGCACATAACTATTCGTTCAAACCTGCAACCTGAGTGCATACCAGCATCTGAACATGCAACATGATGAGTGAGAAGACTTTTGTATGTTTGGTTTTGTTTGTTCGTTTTCTTCTTCTTTATTTTCTGTTCTGACGTTTAAGCGTCTTTCTCTCTCACACACACACACTCGCACAAGGATACACGGGGAGATAAAGTGAAATTGAAAAAAAAAAAACCCAGATTATTGAAGCAAAAGAGACAAACAGCAATAGTGCATTGTATAGCCTCCGTTTCCCACAGACTACGGGTACATTTGTTGTTGTTGTGGGACGGTGGGGTGGGGTAGGGTGGGCTGAGGGCTGCATAGCGATAACATGAGCCTAAAAGCATAGTTTCCATATAATGGTAAATAATTTCCCCACTGGGACCCATAAAACTATTTAGTGAATGACAGATGTAAATGTGTGCCATACAGCTGCAGCCACAGGACGAATGATTTACAGGCAGATGAAACGGAGGGAAGAATAAAAAAAATCACAGCGCGGGGTTCGCAGTGGACAGATTTGAAGATTCACAGAAACCGAGTCAGCGGGGTTAAAAGTCAGCTACACTGAAACAATACAGACAAACGGGAACACAAATGCAATGTTTGTTACTAAAAAACCAGAGAGAACGTGTTTTTTGACAGATGATGATGATGATGATGACGACGACGACGACGACGACGACGACGATGATGATGATGATGATGATGATACTTTGGCATCACTTTTACAGGCTTCTATAATTCTGATGGCAGAGTGAGTCGCAGCCGGCGGGGTTGATCAGTACAGTTTGTGTTATCAGCATATCACTAATCACAAACACTCAGACGATGCACGATGCCAGTGGGGACGTGTGCAAAATGAACAGAATGGGGCCAAGCACCGAACCTTGGGGAACCCCGCACAGAAGGGGAGAAGTATCGGATGTTTGACCGTCGAGAACACAGTCTGGGTCCCATCAGATGGTTGGGAGGCGAACCATGCCGGTGCGGATCCCAGAAATCCCTGTAGAGGGAGCGGAGTGTGTGAAGGACCAGAGAGAGGTCGATAGTGTCGGATGCAGTAGACAGGTCCAGTAGAGTTCAGGCAGAAACATCGCCACTGTCGAAGGCAGATGTTCGTGGCTACTTTGATAAAAGTAGTTTGGGTACTGTGACAAAGTCTATATGCCAGCGGAGTCTGAGAGATTAACTGGGGCGCCGGTGAGTGAGGACTGATGTCTGAGAGCTATACTGCTCAAAATAGTACAAAGGCCGGTTGTACAGTCAATCACTGTTTCAGGTCAATGCACACAAAGACGATAACATTAAATCAAAACATTTCTCTATTCATTAAATGAAACTATTAGACAATTTCATCGAAACAAATCATTTTAACAAAAAGAATTTCAGCTTGCACTAACATAAACCAAGTTTTCAAAATTCAGAAAAGGGATATCAGAGAAAAAAAGTCAAGATCCTGTGTGTCCATCATTGGCCTGGATGCCTTGTTGTACACTGTTGTCTCATGGACTGAACCAATCTTTTGCACACCATATTCTTTAATGTTCAATTCTGCCTTGTCATATAGATATATTGCAATTGCCTGCATTTTTTGTGTGATCAAAGACTGTTTCTGTTTGATTGCTGTACTGAGCAGGCACAAGACCAAACTGGATTGTCATCAAATTCACGTTGCCTGTTCACCCACAGAAAAAATTCACTGAAAAAGATTTTAAAGGAATCTCTCACTATTAGTACAAATATGATTAATAAAAATGTAGAAAAAAATGGAGGTGGTCTTGCCATTGTTTTGAGCAGGATACTTTACCTATTATTTTAGAGAAATAGAAACGAGGCTGTAATTGTTTGAACACATTAACCTCAAGCGAATGACATTACCAGACCATTTTTAAACAAAGATGGGGAAACAGTTGTTGACAAACTGACATTAACTATATTTATGATGGCATGAAACAAAAAATCTTAGCCTTCAATCAGATTTTTGTCTCTGGGTCTAATTGGCAAGTTGATGACCTTTATCTGAGAATGATCGCCTTTAAACAGACCTTTGAGGCTGGTCGGAACTCGGTAAAAGAACATCCCAGGAGAACATCACAAAAGAGGCTGTCCGGCGGCGACATCCAGTCTAGGAATGATCAAATGTCGGAAATCTTGCTGAAGAGTCACTGAAAACTTTCTTGAAACAGGGTTGGCAGTGGTGTTGCTACGTCCAACATTTTATAGCAGAAACATAATTATTGGTCAACCGTTAATCAGTCTGTAATGTTGAGCGAGAAAAACAAACAATAAACAAACCAAAATAAATGTTTGTCAACACTCATAAAAATTCGAGCTCCACTCATATCCTGTTGCATAGGTTCTTTTTATTGGCTTACATTTGGAGAGAAGACCATGCGATTGAGAGAAAGAGAGAAAGAGAGAGAAGTACAGAAGGACAAGATTTTCTGAAGAAGGAAATCATAGATCACAAGCCAGCGATCGTTAGCCTCATCAAGAAACTACATGAAAGTCCGACTTGCTCCCGGAAGGACCACAAGAGGGGCGGCTGGCAGTCTTCCAAGTTTGACGGACAGAAAACTCCGCCTTGTGACCTCCCAGACGGCTGAGTGGACGGCCACATCAAGAGACTCAATGGTCCGGTAGACGGCGCTGCCAGCGAGTCCATTAGCTGTGGTTGTGGGGTGGGTGTAGAGAGAGAGGAGAGAGGGAGTTGTTGATCCTCCCGACTCAAATAAGTCATTGAGTAAAAAAAAAAATGGTGTGTGTATGCACCAGCAGACTACGTCAGCCTTTTGGAAGAAAAATAAATTGTGGGGCATGAAGGGAGCGCTGGGAAGATTAGCGAGGTAAGTGATCCACACAGTTGCAAATTGTTCATATTAGGAGCGAGGTGAGATCGAATGTTCTGGGAGGGCAACATCCCTTGCCTGACGATTCCCAATGGACGTGGACAAGCTCTTCGTGGAAAATAAAAACATTCACACATACACATGAACACCGGCATACACAGAAACCAAGAATAGCTGCTATTTTCTACAAAAATCTTTTGACCAAAAATAAATAAATAAAGTAATAGTGGATGTGATGCACATGATAGTGCTTACCTACATGTCACGTGTTCAGTGTCAACATCTAAAACCTTAAAAAGCGGGATTTCTTTGTCCAAAATATGAAATGGAGAGATCACAAAGAATTATCTAGCTAACGAGCAATTGACTAAATGGAAGGAAAAGTGAGTTGTTTCTTTTTAATGCCAGCAGGAGGTATAAAATAAATAGGACTTCGATACACCTCCTCCCTTACCCACTTCCGAAACTGTCAAGGTTGTGCTCGATGGCAGGACCAAATCATTTCACACGAGCTTTAATCTCAGCTTTTTGAGACAAATATTCTCGTATTATTTTCTGCCTAACAAGCATGCAGCCTTTATGTTTTGTGCACTCAGTGTTTTCCTGAGGGATTTGAGGCCATTTGGGGCTACACGATTGCTTCCTCAGCCTCCAGGCAACAAGCAGGTTCAAAAATGTCGGATGCCATTTTTCTTGAATTTCAAGAGAACTCTTAACGCCGGTAATCATAGGGCAGCGGGGGATGCTGGGAAAAGCTCAAATTCATCATGACAAATACTTCTGTATTGAGAGAGAAGAACAATGCTAATGTCTTTAATAATGATAAAGACTTTTCTTACACTGTTTTCAAAGCTGGTGTACATATGTTGCTTTGTGTGTTTGTGTTTGTGTTTGTTTGTGTGTGTTTGTGCTTGTGTTTGTTTGTGTTTGTGTTTGTTTGTGCATGTGTTTGTTTGTGTTTGTTTGTGTTTGTTTGTGTTTGTGTTTGTTTGTGCATGTGTTTGTTTGTGTTTGTTTGTGTTTGTGTTTGTTTGTTTGTGTTTGTGCTTGTGTTTGTGTTTGTTTGTGTTTTTGTGCTTGTGTTTGTGTTTGTGTTTGTTTGTGTTTTTTGTCCTTGTGTTTGTTTTTGCTTGTGTTTGTTTGTGTTTGTTTGTGCTTGTGTTTGTGTTTGTTTTTGCTTGTGTTTGTTTGTGTTTGTTTGTGCTTGTGTTTGTGTTTGTTTGTGCTTGTGTTTGTTTGTGTTTGTGTTTGTTTGTGCTTGTGTTTGTGTTTGTTTGTGTGTGTTTGTGCTTGTGTTTGTTTGTGTTTGTTTGTGTGTGTGCTTGTGCTTGTGCTTGTGTTTGTGTTTGTTTGTGCTTGTGTTTGTGCTTGTGTTTGTTTGTGTTTGTGTTTGTTTTTGTTTGTGTTTGTGTTTGTTTGTGTTTGTTTGTGTGTGTTTGAAGGTTCGTGGACACATGTGTATACCTGTTTGTGCGAATAAGGTTGAGGTTAGAGAGAGAGACCATCGACATCAACTATCGACTTACAATCGTCACATGCTTAAACACGATGATTTACTCACAAACCAATTCGAAACACCCAAGAAATAATTACACACACATAAATAATCAATCAATCAATATCCCTAAACACAGACCCCCCAACACACACGCCCCAATATCACAAAAAGCAGACCCACACTCACACGATCACACACTCACCGAGATAGTCATCTCTGTTCTCGCCATTTTCCTTCACATTAAATCATTCTCTCTCTCCTTCCTTCACCTGCTTTGCTTTACAAGCACGCAGACTTTGTCAGTGTTGTGTGGGGCCCCCCGGTGTTGGTAGGCAAACCACGTTTTCAATGCGGCGGGCGATTCCAACGAAAACATCTTTCCCGGAACAGGTCCAGTGGTGCCCCTTTCAATCCCCAGGATGAAAATCAAAGTTCCAGACACTTTACTTTAGGCTGCTTCCGACAGCTCCGCTCCCTCCTTTCACTAAAACGTCTCTAGGCAAAACCTCGGCGACTAGGAGGACGACAACACAGAAAGGAGATGGCAGTGGGAGGGTGGAGGCTTCTGGAAGAAATGTAGAGGGGGAGGATGGGAGGATGGGGAGGATGGTGGGGAGGATGTCTTCGATTCAGGATCCTGCGTTACAGCTGAATCTCAACTAGAAACGTGATAGGACTTCTATTCATTTTTTTTCTTTCTTTAATTTCAAGTGATTTGGTTTATCGGGCTATAGAATGCTCGGAACCCCAATCTTAGCTCTAAAGATGGTGTGATCACGACATTCACGCTGATAAATTCCAATTTTAAAACTATCAAACCTTCAAGTTTTCTGTGTGGAGAGAAGTCCATGACGGGATATTGCAGAAAGGAAAGAATAACAAATAGAAGAAATAAAAGTGTGTGTTTGTGATTTTATTTATTTTCTCAAGGAAGTAAGCGCGGTCATGTGAGCTAACATGGTTGTAGCGTTAACTTCCGCAGATAAAGTAGTTCAAGTCTTTCACAAATGGTTTTTAAATTGTGCAATATGTTATCAGAGACTGTTATCGCGCTGCTGTTAGTGTTCCGCGATTAGTAAAGCTTTTAGCGTTTTGTTTATTGTTGATTTTAGTGTTTTGTTCAGTGTTATGTTTAGTTTTGTGTTAAGTGTTTTGTTAATTCTTGCTTTAGTTTTATGTTTAGTGTTGCGTTTAGTTTTGTGTTTAGTGTTGTGTTTAGTGTCGCTTTTAGTGTTGTGTTTAGTTCTGATTTTAGTGTTTTGTTTAGCATTATGTTTAGTTTTGTGTTAAGTGTTTTGTTAATTGCTGCTTTTAGTTTTATGTTTAGTGTTGTGTTTATTGTTGCTTTCGGTGTTGCGTTTAGTATTGTCTTTAGTGTTGCTTTTAGTGTTGCGTTTAGTGTTGTATTTAGTGTTTTCTTTAGTGTTTAGTTTAGTGTTGCGTTTAGTGTTCATTTTAGTGTTACGTTTAGTACTGTGTTTGGTGTTAATTTAGTGTTGCATTTGGGACAGTTTAGTGCTGCGATTAGTGCTGCATTAAGCATTGCGATTAGTGCTGATGTTAGTGCTATGTTTAGTGTCGCGACTGCCGCCTTCCAGACGTTCGAGTGCAGCTGTCACTGGAAGTTCCGCTCGTGCACTCGGCCTTGCCGCTCCGGTAGACGCGCGGAACTTTGAGCGGAGGAAATGTCGTGACACAAACACTTGATTCTAGCGGCAACGAGGCCTGTGACAGACCTGGGGCCGGGTACACAGCCCACTCATTGCTAGCTTTATCACAAACACTTGCCACAATTTATACCAGTATGACTGTTGTGAAGGGTTAGCTGCGAATTGGGATTAACAGCTC
This sequence comes from Pomacea maculata, assembly GCA_004794325.1. Classification (NCBI taxonomy): domain Eukaryota; kingdom Metazoa; phylum Mollusca; class Gastropoda; order Architaenioglossa; family Ampullariidae; genus Pomacea; species Pomacea maculata. Next base: position 474,735 of record SRHC01003342.1, on the reverse strand, counting down.
CTACATCCAACGGAAGAGGATCGTAAAACAGACAAAAGATTTTCAATGTAAATATAAATATTAAATGTGAAAATACTGAAATATTATTACAATTTTTCTTTTATTGTCTGTTTTGCTCCCCTCCTCTCTCTATCTCTTTCTCGCACACGCTATTTTTACATAAAACCAAGCAGTGAAACCCCTATCACGATCTGAGGTTCTACAGTTACAAATAAAACAACATGAAGGGAAGTAAAGCAAACAGCTAAACCAATTTTTTGTCAGCTACCAGGCAAACTAAAATAAGCATGCTACTCCTCTAAAAACAAAAAAAAAATCGCGAAAATTGCACGTATAGCAAGAAAAAACAAATCCTTGCTTTCTGAATTTCAAAGTCTGTGAGAGACACTTGACACTGTTATCATGCAGCCAGCAGCAATGTGTCTGAGCTTCATCCCAGCAACACAGACCTGCGAAGAAGCATGCTCCCTTCCCCGGGTGCGGAGACAGCCGGAACCGGAGAGGGAAGCCAGCGAGACTATTTCCGGGATGCGCAGACAAAAATGTAAGCATTCTCTCCCTTGGGAGGAGGTCTGTCTCTATCGCTCATTATCCTAACAAGCTCTGGGTCCAGGGTCTGTGAGAGAGAACGAGAGATTACATCACAAGTACAGCACGAAGGGATTTTGACTGGGTCCCGGTTGACACTGTGTGCCACTCACACCGTCCTGCGGGTGCTTTTGACGAGGGCTTCTCTGTCTATCTGTGAGAGAGAGAGGGAAAGATAAAGGGAGCGCAAGCTGGAATGCCATGCTTTACATGACTTTTTAATACTCCCTTTGTATTATATTTCACGAATGTATGTATGTGTTCATTTACACGTATATGCTATTTCGTCCCGTGTGAACCACTACTCATTCAACCAGTAATAGTCTCCTCTGGTCTGCAGACGGTAAATAATTAAACCTTTTCTTCACAGACAGCATCTGGTTACTACTTCCCCGTCAGAGCGGACTTCATCGTGTGACAGATTCTCTTGTCCTCGCCAACTCCAGACCAGCTTTGTCTTCATCATCTAATGATATTTTTTTCACGGATGTCTCACTCGTTTTCCACCAACCACCCCGTGGTTCCAGCTTATTTTTTGTAATTAAGAATAAGGATCGCGTGTAACCTTTAGAAAAGCTGGACAAAATACATTTAAGTAAATAAAATATTACCTGAGTCTTTCTCCCTCTTATCCATAATATACACCCTCGCTTCAAATATTGTATTAGTTATAATCTTACTAGAAATGTGCCAGAAATCTGTTTAATTTTATTGTACAGTCAACTGTCGGTTTGTTTGTAGATTTTCGCCATTCAGCTCATGTCCACACGGGGAAACTCGCTCTACAAATATTATTGCCATTAATTTTAAAATATGCGCCTCATTTAAAGATTTTTCAAATTTGTCATTTTTACATTCTATTTAATGAAAACCTCTTCCAATTTCGTTCTACGGTTACGACTCTTGCAGTGACAAAAATAAAATATTTTTGATGGTAATGATTTCATCAATTATCCAAGTTTGATGATGAAAAAGGTGTTCACTGGACGTCGGAAACGTTTGATCTTTAATTAACATAGACTGTTTAAAAATCGGTTTACTGATTCTGAAATAATGGGTATGTGATTTTGCTGATTTTTCACTGATTTATCAGACTAGGAAAATTGTATCCTTGCGAAATTTTTCTTTATTTATTTTGATTCGATTATTTTGCTTTTGAAATTAAATGCGTTTTAATTTCATTTTTCAAACTTTGTGGAATGTTGTAAATGCTGTTAACATGTCTTGCGCGCTATAACGACAAATGCGAATTTTTGTTTCCTTTCACTAACATTAAAGATGGATAAATCAGATGTAGAGAGATTAAAGATGGATAAATCAGAGAGACGAGAGCCACAATGACCTGACCCCCATGTTATTCTCCTTCACAGGCATCAAGTTCTGCTTTAGAAAAACTAACTTTTCTGCGTGTTTCATGAACTGTTTCCCTTCTGTCTTTCTTTAAACATGTTAATGTGCGAGCATCCCCTGTTCTCTCCCTTTGCCTTCTTTTGTGTAAAAGATAGTTTCCATGAGAACAAAGTGTTTTGACTTGTTTATTTCTCCGTGCAGAAGTGTTTCCACAATCTGTTTACCAGGTTGCACTTCCGTGCAGCGCTCCTCCGTGACCTGCTCATTAAGAGGATCTTCTCAACAAGGTGGTCCACAAATGCAAGATGTCCGATACATTAATCCTGCCATCCTTGCAAGGTTTTGCAACTATTTTGCGTGTGTCATGTTATTTACGAAAGCTGACTGCAAAACATTGCTTTTAAAACGAGGGAAAAATACTAGGGATATGCACTGAATCGCCTCAACCCTATTAGGGAGTTGATGTTTTATGGATGCGCTCTAAGAGAGAAATCACCAACCTCTGATAATGCCCCATCTCACGCAAACAACATTTAATAAAGCTTCTGGAACCACGCGAGTCCCGTGCATTATGCCCTGAATCAATTTTCTTTAATCAACGAAAAGAACATCGAAACAACAGATTGATTATGTTTTTTGTTGTCGTTGTTTACACGAAGACGAGTTGCATGACATTATGTCGGGTCCAGTGAGAAGCGGACGATTGCAGTATCACGAATTGTTTGATTTCTCTCCCTCTCTCTCTCTCTCTTTCTCTCTCACAAGCTTCTTATAGAACTCAGGTCATCATAATGAAATAGCTAATGATGTCCTTGTCCTTTAGATAATATTTGCACACCTTCTTCACGCCTGGTATCCATTTCCTGTGTCAATTGAAAGAAACTCATTTTGTGATAAGTGGAATGTTCAGAGAGGACAGTTAATACGCTTCAGCAAGATAAAAATGGTTAAAGACATCAAGTATATTAAAACACGATTTTTCTGTCACAACATTGATGCAAATATTCGCGATTTACATCCTACAAATTTTTAAAACTTCTTTTTCGTAAAAATATTCGCTGTCTGCTCTGGTAGAAGATAGCTGTCTGACAAATGTAAAAATATCAGAAGTCTGTCAGATGTAAATGATTTTATGTTTACTTGTCAAATATTCATTTGCAAGAAAAAGCCTTAAGTGTTGATTTTTCTTTTTTAACTTGTGGGTGAACTGGGTAACATGTGAAAATATATGGTTCTATTTTTAGAACCAAAACACGGCAAAGTTGCAAATAACCTCTCCTCTCGTGCTGTGCTTTCATTATTTTTATTAAAGCTTCTCTCTATCCTACTTTCTTCCAAAAGTTTATTCTCCTAAAAAAATGTAGAAGGGTTTGAGGTTTGCTTGAAATACCTTAGGCAGTGGTGTCGAAGGGATCGATTCCCATGGAAACTTCAGTTTAGTGAGAAGAGATCGGGCCAGGCTACTAGACTCCCCCGAATCATCTATTTATTCCACAGGACACTTCAAAAGATGTCTGCAAAAACGGCTTGCTTAGTGACAAAAGGGAGGGGGCAACGGAGACAGGCTCCGCGAGGAACTTAGTGTTTGCTTGCTGCTGCATGACAAACATGAAAGGCGTTTCATTAAAAGCGGAGGAAAAGGAGCAGCGTCCTCCAGTCGCCTCTGGACACTTTCTTCTTTTTTTTCTGCCCCCCTCGAGTTGGATTCCGGGTTGCTGCTGGCAACGATTGCACGACGGGGGAGGCGAAGGGAAGTGAACTCTGCTCCGCGAGTGAAATCGAGGGTTCTCGAGGTGTTCACGGCGAAACGGGTGAAGCCACTACAGGCCGATGGAACTTGACAGTCTTCCATGCTGTAGGCAAGGAAAGATCAAATGGAGGCTGGGACGCACTTGAGCTGTGGTCGACTTTCCAATCATTTCCAGGGCGGAAGGGTGGAAGGGTGGAAGGGTGGCGGGGGGGAACAGGGTGATGAGAATTCATCCCTCTGAGAACATTTTCAATCATCCTGATCGGACTGTCTTCTTCGATCTCTTTGAAAAATCCCTTACACAAGCCCCTCTCCATGAGGCTCTTGTGTGGATGGCTTGGTATAATATGTGACCCTTCTGATAAAATCGTGAGACAAAAACCTTGAGGACAGGGGAAATAATAGTCTTCTTAAAGGGAGACAATACTCAAGGCAACTGCTGCTGGGTGTGATCGAGGTCAACCAAAGGTCACGTTTGTCTTAGCAACGGAAGGTGGCATCCACGTGCCTGGCTTTATCCGTTGCTATCCCCCATTTCTTTGTTTTCAGAAAGAAACATCTATTAATACAAGTGGCAGGTGAATCGACGACTCAAAGAATACAGACTGAGCAGCTTCCAAGAAACAAAAATAATAATGAATCTTTTGTATTTCTTTGAAATGTGAGATGATTGATTGATAGTTACGATTGATCGAAGTTTTTATAGACAGACCTGGATGAACAGATAAGTTCCTTCACACAGACAGGGATGAAGACAAACAGACCGACAGATAGATGCAGAGATAAATGTCATTAAAAGAGTTATCTGTTCTCCGTGGATATTTAAGAAGCATGTCGTTCTGTAGATTTTGTCCTTAATGTTACAATTTGATCAACGCCCTCGGCGAAGTCACGTGCAGGTCAAGCTATGACGTCACAAACCCTTTTTACGCAACATTTTCCTGGTTCGAGTGGAGTTCACCCTCGCTCTCGACAACGGCGCTGACAACGTAATGCGACGTTTCAACCACGTACATGTCTTGACATTTTATGTCGCCGTTGCAGTTCGTAATTTTGTTTTCCTTTTACTGGAGAAGGAGAAAAAATAAATAACATGCGATGGATCAAAAGATTAGGAGAAAGGGGAGGCTGTAATATGCGGCCTTAGCGGATAAATTCTCTCACGAGATGCGCGGAGCTTTCTGGATGTAAAACGTGATTCTTGCTTAGAGACTAGTCTGTCAACGCATGGTTCTCATTTTCTTGCCTTTTCTTCTTTCTATTTTTTATTCTGCCAACCTAAGAGACAAGGACAGAGTGTGTGTGTGATAGAGAGACACACACAGAGCCAGAAACTCAGAGAAACCAAGAAAGACACCAAGAGAGTTACAGAGATAGACAAAAAAATAAAGAGACAGAAAGGAGAGATACAAAGACACAAATAACGGGAGAGAACAAAAACAAAAAAACAAAAACAAAACAAAACAAAACAAAAAAAAAAGCAAACAAACAAACAAACAAAAAAAAAAACCGAAACAAAGAGAATGAAAGATTTAAAAAAAGCATAGGGAACGATCTGTCGGTTCGAAAAACGAAGAATATACAAAAGATGTAAGAAAGTGGGGAAAGCATGCTTAGAAAGAAATGTTTAGTTGATCAATCATCCGTATTGAATATTGTCATTTATGTTTGTCAATTTTTGTCTCCTTTTGCGAAGCATCCTGGGAAATTTGTTCCGCGTGGAACCTGTTGTACGTCTTCTGCACGCATCATCAGCCTCCCTGAGGACGAGGTACCCGCCACTCCACCTGACAAGCATCTTCAGTCTCAACTCCAGCTTTCCATACCCGTCTCAGCAGCCTCTTGTGTCACGAGCCCCCGACCACAGATTACGGTTGACGGCACAGAAGTGAAGGTAAGAAGAGCTCACTGCCCTTTGCTGTCTCCAGTCAGGATGCCAGCGCCGCCATGTGGACTTACGAGGACCTTTACTTCCTTGCACCTCGGTGTCACGACCTGGAGCTTGGAGCATCTATTCGTCTGGCCTCCAGCTTTGTGGCTGATTCCTAGCACTCACCTAAAAGGTTTGTAAAATATTAGGTTTGCTGGCTGTGAGGTGTTTGGCATCCAGCTAACTCACTAGCATCATGCTGTGCGCTTGGCACCAGGAGACAACTTTCAATGGCCGTAAACTCGGCAAACACTTTTTACGACTATTGAACAAAAATCCGACGAAAAATGTACACTTGAAAAAAATTGTCAGTTCCTTCCTTATGAAAAGAGCACAACAACCAAGGTATTTTTAATCTTAAATTAATCCCAAATATCTTTTGTAGATACGGAGGAACCATCCTGGCACCAAATTTTCTGAAAATAAAGACAGTTTTTATAAAATCGTGTAAGTGTCTGCTTTATTAGATTATCAGTATGGCATGGAGTATTATTTAAAAAAAAAAGCTCTTGACCAGTGTAAAGCATTTATCGAGAATCGTGACCGTACTGCGACCCTCATTGAAACTGTGATGTCGATGGAGGACAAGCGCATCCCTGTTTCCTAGCGGGTGCAAGTTATTCTTGCCACAATCCAGTTTTCACACGATCGATCCCTGCCTATACCGCTTAAACACGTGGCGATCAAAATCTCTTCGATCTGCTTGCACCGATCTTCTCCTTGTGCCACTCGCCAAACCAGAGAAATTCTCCTTCTATGGAGCTTCTTCCTCCTCCTCCTCCTCCTCCTCCTCCTCCTCCTCCTCCTCCTCCTCCT